>APFE031269032.1:14779-28767 GCA_000404065.3 Pinus taeda
GATTAAATAGCACCTGAATATCCAATATTATAAAAACATATTCAACATGAAAGTCAGGAGTCCATGAAACAAATAACATGAGATACTTGTTGAGAAAAATGAGCTTGATTGTATTAATTCAAAAGGAGAAGAACCTTACAACCATTGCCTTGAAGCTGTAAAAGCTCCTCCCAGGGTCCAACAAGAAGTCTCCTCTACTTTGACAAGCTTCACTCACTCCCCAATGAAGCCAAAAAGGTATGTGATCTCTCCTCTTAAGCTCAAATAGGAAGTCTTGATTTCACCAGCATTTACCCTCAAAAATGTCATCTTCTAACCTCCCCAGCCACTAACCCAATGCCTCAATTTATAGTGCAATGGAGGGCAGTTACTAGGTCCTCCATCAAAGGGATAGAATCCTCCTTCAAAGGGATAGCTCCTTCTAACAAGGGATTATCTCCTTCTCTTTTGGGATTCATGAACCACTTTGGAGCGAACAATCCACTTCAAAATTCCTTCTAGAAACATCTAGAATTAACCCAAAGTGAGTTTTTTAAGATAAAAATTGCACCTTTTGACTTTCACAGGGGTACGCACCCTCCCCTTTACATACAGAGCGTGTAAGTATGCAGGTATTCTGAACAAAAGGTGTGGGCCCAGAGTCAAAAGTGAGAGAAAGTGCGGAACCAGAGTTACATTGCTTTTTTGATGTCTTTCTCTCTTTTCCAAAGCTTGTTTTGAAGAGCTGAGGTCTGAGACTTGCTTAGTAGGCTGGTATAGGTGGTCATAGACCCATACGGACTGCAAATAATCAAGGTGACGATACTTTTGTGTAATAGGAACATTACATTATATTAGACTTTGGTATCAAAATTGCCTACGCTTGAAAAATAAATAAGGTGGTGGTATTACATTAGGTATAAGGTGAATATTGGACACTGACCCTCAAAGGGGATATTTTTACATAAAATGAAATTAATACGTATGTGCCTAATGAAACTAAACCCTCAAAGAATGATCATAAGTGAAAATCAATGGGAGGGTGATATGGAAATCAAACTTGAGCATTGAGTCAGTAAGACAAGACCTAATTATGCAAAGATTTATGTTCATGTAGTCAAAATCAAATGCTAAGAACAACAATGAGAATTAATCAGACTACAACTCAAGTAATTAAATAAATGGAAAAAATAAATTGGTGTGATAAATAGGTATGTGACATATGGTATCACAGTTGTAGGAAACCACCACAACAGAATAACATGCGTAAGACTTTGTATATTATTGTGTGAATGCAAACTAATGTGTGTTGTTGTCGGAAATAAGGTACAAAGGTTAGACATTGTTGCAAGATAAGTTTGTAGATGCTTCAAATCCACCTCCTACAGAAGGAGAGGGGATTTATGTGGAATTGGGAGGGGAGGATACTCCTGCAGCAACTCAGTTTTTGGAGATTGTGAGAAATTTATAGAAAGAGTTGGCCAACATCAAAACTATCCATGAACATTTGTTTAATGCTAGTGAGGAATAAGAAAAGTTCATAAGTGACTTGACTGAAAATTCAAGCCATAAACTTATGGATGCATAGGGAGATAGAGATAAGGTAGATCCCTTGAAGAGAAAATATCATGAGATAAAAACAAAAAAGTTTGAAAGTGGAAATGAATATGATAAATTTCTACCCGGATGCGGGTGAAATTTGAGCTCATTAATGGTGTTTAATAGGATTTACGATGCTCGGCCCTGCCAGCTATGGGCTAGTGCTATTATCCATGCCCAGACATGGCATATGAAGGTTCACCTAAGGCGAGAGCAGGTATACCTACATGATTTCTTAAATGCTCACTTCAGCCGAGACAAGGCATCTGATAGTTTAAACATGGTGCATTTGGCCTTCAATCTCATTATTTTCCCCCCTTCCTTAAGCATCTGCCCGCTCCAAGCAGGAAACCCCTGCAGCAGAACTGTTATAGGCAATCGTTGTTGGCTCCTTTGTTGTCTTGATTGTGGAAATGGGTTTCATTTCTCCCATTCCTAGCTCTGCTCTTTGAACCCCGCTCAGGAACCCACTGTGCATCCTCTGCTTCCCATCCAAGAGCCCAATTCTTGTGAGCTTCCCCTTCGCCGCTTAACCATGGTCCGTCACCGCATGAGAAGCCACCATGGAGGTAGCCAAGGTGGTCGCGCGCACTCTCAGGCAGCTCATTCTATTGATCAGCCGCTGCCCCTGCCTCTCTGCCTTCATCTCAAGATAATTCTCCACCTCCCAACCCGCCCCGCAGACCCTTTCCGCACAATGCCTTCCAGTCGACACATTTCAAATTTCAGAGCTGCTTGAATAGGCCCATTATCACGGCTAATATCACCATCATCTTCTCTGAAGAAGAAGCGCAGCCTCATGCTCTAGCACGTACCTCGGCAGAGCACTCTTAGGACTTTCGCAGAATTCCTGGCAGTCATGGCTCTGAGCAGAACTCGGCAGAAGAAGGCAAGGCAGCAAGGTGTGGTGGACAGCACGAGGATGGTGATATTGCAGGCAACACTTGGCAACTAGGTGGCAGCTCTCATGGAGCCATAGTTTCGATGGCTATTGTTGGCAGCTCAAGCGCCACCCATCAAGCGTTGGATCCTCCACGTGGTAGTGCGGCTGGTGACGTGGCGAAGGATGGCGAAAATTGGTATGGTAATGCTTGCCCCGTCGTTGAGGAGTCACCAGACCAGGACGTCCCCATGTGATGCCACTTGGACTCCCTTGTGTCATCTCAGAGTTTTATTGCTAACTGGTTAGGTTCAGCTGTTTATGGTTTTGTGGTTCTATTTATGTTTCTATGGCTCGGTAGTCTGTGGTTCTATTGCTAACATGTATAGCACGTCTGTCTTTTGGTGTCTGTCTCGACTACTTCAAAGGGGGTTATCTCAAGTTCTCATTTTGGTTTTTTGCAAACATTAACTAGTTTTCCTAATTATGGGACAATTTTGATGACTTGAAGGCACTCAGATGCTATCGGCTGACGCTTCTGCCTCATTGTAATTATATTTTTATTTCCTTTTAATAGAATTAGTCTTTATAGAGAAAAAAAAAATATGATAAATTTCTCCAAATGAACAAATATATAAAAAGAAAAATAAAATGGAGTTACATGGGGGATTTAAGAAGATCAAACCCCAAACATTTTATGGAGGAGGATGAAAAAGCGTGGCTACTAAATATTACAAATTATTTTCAAGTCTATGAGTATGGTAGTAATTCAAATCCCATACTAGCAATTTATCAGTTGTAAGGAAAAGTTGTTATGTGGTGGGAGGAGGTAAAAATAGTGCATACTCTAGAAGAAAAGACAATTTCATGGGAGGAATTGCATAAAACTATTAAATCTAAGTACTTAAATGAAAGGTACTATGATGACTGGGAAAAAGAGTTCCATGACCTAAGGTTGGCACAATTAACTATGGATGAATTTGTTGCCAAATTAACTTATATACTACGTTATGTTACCTACATGATGGAAGAGAAAGCCAAAGTACAATTTTTTTAAACTGTTTGCTAGTTTATTACAAAGAAAAGATTGAATTTTACAATGCTAAGACGATGAATGAACCAGTGAGGAAACAAAGATTGTGTTTTTAGTAATTTAAAAATTCGAGGTGAAGGCTCAAAATCTTGGAAAGGTAGGGATAAAAGCAAATCTACAACTGGGATGAAGAAATGAAATCTTGCATATATGAAGAATTTTGGAAGGTATCACTAGTGGAAAAAGTTCAGTACAAGTAATCAACCCCAACCTGCCCAATCACAAATTGGGTTGAAACAAATGGAATTGTATAATAAAATGGTAGGTGGGGTAGAGAAAAGAGAACATATGAAGTGTTGGGGGATGTGGAGAACCCCACCTCCTGAGATATTGTCCACACAACCCGAGATCTCTTCAAAATTTAAAAGTTGTGCATGAAGAAAGAACAATAAATGATATTGCAAGAAACATTCCAAAGATAAATGTAGCATTAGAAGACAAACAAGCAGAGCACCAATACATCATGATTGAAATTGAAGGTAACATATTGATCCATCATGTGTATGTACTAATTGATCCATGAGCTATTCATAGCTAGACCAGTCCACAGATAATCAAAAACTGTAATTTAAAAGTTGAAAATTATAAGAATGCATGGTTAGTAGAGCTAGAAACAAGCACAAAGAGGACAGTAATAAGTTATATAACTTAGCATCCTATGAATTTAAATGGCTTCCAAACAGAGTTAAATTTAAAAACACTTCCTCAAGGTTCATATGACCTATTGATAGGTATGGATTGGTTAGAGAAAAATAGATTTGTGGTAAACTATTTATAAAATACAGTGAGTTATATTAATGAAGAAGGGATGACACAACTAATAAAAGGTATATCAAAACCTATTCCGGTTAGACAAATTTTAGCATTATAGCTGAAAATAAGTGCAAGAAATCCATGTAAACGCTTTGTTGTATAGATTGAATAAAATAATAAGAAGATAGATATTTAAAATTAAATGAATTGTTGGTGATCAGGGAGTTCAAAGATGTATTTTTGGATGAAATTCGAGGAACCTCCCTGCAGGGACATAAATGTTTCTATTGGCATAGTACCAGGAGCTACCCCAATGTCTAGAGCACCATATCGAATGCGTATTCCAAAATTATTAGAGCTAAATATGAAATTATAGAAATTACTTAATAAAGGTTATATTAGACCCAATGTTTCACCTTGGGGAGCCTCAGTGTCATTTGTGAAAAATAAAGATGGTACAATTACAACGTGCATAGATTATATGCAACTAAACAAATTGACTATAAAAAAGGAGTACTTGTTGCCCCACATTAATGATCCATTTTACCAAGTAAGAGGGGCAACTATATTCTATTTTTTTTTTTTTGAGAATAGGGTATCACCAATTAACAATAAAAGATGAAGATATTCACAAAACAACATTCCAAATCATATATGGGAACTACGGATTTGTAGTGTTACCATTTAGTCTTGCGAATACACCTATAACTTTTATATAATGAATATTGTGCTTAGTAAGTACCTAGATAATTTTTTACTCATTTTCATAGATGACATTTTATTGTATTCCAAAAATGAAGAAGAACATGAATAACACCTAAAAATGGTATCAATTATATGTGAAATTCATTAAATGTGAATTCTACAAAGATATCATACATTATTTGTGTCATGCCATCTCAAAAGAAGGAATTTTTGTTAATCTTAACAAGGTTAAGGCCATTTTAAATTATCCCATACCTAAGGATGTGCCATATGTTAGATCCATTATGGGAATTAGAGGGTATTACAAATATTCATTGAGATATTTTCAAAGTTGGCCTATCCCATTACTTATTTACAAAAGAAGGCAGAACAATTTTATTCGACAACTAAGTGCCAAGCAATCTTGGGAAAGTCAAAACATCTAATAACAATAGAATCTATTTTAAGGATTCCATCCCTGGAAAAGGAGTTTATAGTATGTGTCGATGCATGTTTGGAAGGGTTAGGTGGTGTCCTGATGTAAAAAGAATGTGTAGGGGCCTATTAGTCTAGAAAATTGAAAGCACATGAAAATAACTATGTAGTATATGACTTAGAATTAGATATTATCATACAAGCTTTAAAAAATGTGGAGACACTACTTGTTGGGGAAAATTTTCACACTTATCACTAACCACATTAGTCTGAAATATTTCTTCAGCCAATCAAGTCTGAATGCTGGAAAAGTGTTAGGTGGATGGATTTTAAGTTAATTTGAATTTGATATAAAGCATATTAAGGGTAAAGAAAATAAGTTAACTGATGCTTTAAGTAGGAATGAAAATTCACTAATGAAATTTTTTGTTATAATTACTAAAACAAGTTTTGTTGAATGGATCAGAAATTCAATACAGGAATGTAAAACATATCAGAAATTTTAGAAAAAAAATACATCAAACCAAATTCTCTGGTTACGTGGAACATTAAAAAAAAATGTTGGCATACATAAATAGAATTTATGTTCCAAATGAAAATGTTTTGAAACAACTTATCTTAAATGAGCATCACCAAAAACCTTTTATAGGACATGCGAGATACTGGAAAAATGATTTCAGCATTAAGGAAAGAATTTTATTGGCCTAATATGAAGAGATAAATAGCATAATATTTTTCTAATGCCTGGTATGAAGAGAGAAATAGCATAATATTTTTCTAAGTGTCTAGAGTGTCAGTAGGTGAAGGTAGAACCCCAACACCCATCTAGGATATTAAATGCACTACCCATTACATAATTGAAATCAGAAATTATTTCTCTAGACTTTATTAATAGACTATGAAGAACAAAAAGGCAGTATGACTCCATTATGGTAGTATTAGATAAGCTAAAAAAGGAAGCACATTTTATACCTGTTCAATCTACGATTGGGACAACACAAATTGTAGACATCTTCAAGCGACTTAAAATGGTGATATCTGATAGAGATGCTAAAGTCACCTCCATGATTTGGAAAACATTATTTGGTGCAATGGGAACACAACTTAATTTTAGTACTACATATCACCCCCAAAATAACAGACAAACAAAAATAACTAATTAGATTCTAGAGGAAATGTCAAGAATCTATGTCATGGGGTGAGAAGGAAGGCAGGTTGATTCTAGCACATGATGCTCTACAAGATATAACAAGTGGTGAAAAAGATCAAAAAGAATTTAAAAATGACACAAAATAGACATAATAGTTATGGTGATCGAAAGATAACACAGAAGGAATTTAAAGTAGGAGAACATGTGTATGTAAAAGCAAAACCAAGAAATATCTCTCTTAGACTCATAACATATACTAAATTAACACCACGGTTTTGTGGTCCTTTTGAAATTATAGACAAATTCGGCCCAATCATTTATGAACTAGCATTTCCCAACAATATGAAAGTACATAATGTTTTTCATGTATCTTTGGTAAAGAAATATGTTCGTAATAACTCTCATGTGGTTGATATGAATTTGGCACAAGTGGAACTAGAGGGAGATTTCTAGGTAGAACAGCTTCAAATATTAGATCAGAGAGAAACCATGCTCTCTAATCAAGCCATCACTAAGGTTAAATCGCAATGTAAGCACTTTACTCTAGAGGAGGCAATCTAGGAGATAGAGGAAAAGATGTGAGAAACATTTCCAACTTTGTTTGAAGAGGAAAGCAACTGAAAGACAAACACCAAGGATAGCTTTTATTTAAAAAGAGGGGAAGATGCAACACCCATATATTTATGCTTTTTAAATATTTACTATTTTTAGACATTAAAATATTATTGGATTGAATGGCCATGGAAGCCATCTTTGGACTTTTGTGATGATTTAATTATTTTGTTATTGTTGATATAATAAATATATTTTTGGGGAAATTCAGGAAAGATCACTAGATTTTAGAATATTTCTTTCCATCTTAGAAAACATTGTTGGTTGTTAGTCCAGATGATGGAGCTTCCCTAAAATACCTAGGAGAAAATAATTATAAAGAAATTGATTTAACATAGTGGGAGAGAAATACTATGTTAAATCACTTAGTTGGAGAAAAATACTAACTAGGGTGAAATAAATCGTTGTAGGAGAGAAATAAGTGCTTTAAATAAATAGGAAAGAATATTTTTCAAAAAATAAAATCTAAAAAAAAATACCCTAGGCAAAAGGTTGACAGACCTAAAAGAAGGATGCTCCTAAAATCTAGTGGGAAGAAAACATATAAAATAAAACTACTAGGAATCAAACGGGTTGTTGATTCTTGAGAGAAAAAACATCTTAGCTTTGTGGGAACCAACAGATGAATGTTGTGGTTGGGAGGAACTTGCCACATTTCTAAATACTCCCCAAGCAGACTGGTTAGTTAAGAATTATAGTAACATTTTAATGGTTATTGAGTTGTTTTATATGTTTTGAATAGATAAAAGGATGTATGTTTTATTGGTATTGCCCCTATTAAATGTCTACGTGAGGAACTGTGTATCTTGTTAGTCCAATTATTATCTAGTTTTCTAATATGTATATGTCGAGGCAAATTAATTACCTATCATGTAATTGTTAACTCGAGGGTTTCGTAAAACTTGCGAAGCATGCGTGCACTGTATATGATAGAAATTAACTTCCAATTTAGATCAACCTAACTATGAAACCAAATAACGGCAAACCAAATTCAACTATTCTAACAATCAATTCAAAATAAATTATAGTACACTGTGTAGAATTGAAATCTTAATCTTTAAATCTGTAGAAATTGAAAAGCACACCACTCTTTCAGAAATGAAAGAAAAACAATCATTCTTAACCTCTCACATAGGAAAAAATATGAAAGCAAGTAAAAACAATCGCTCTTAATTTCTAGGTAGAAAGCAAATAAAAACAATCGCTCTCAACCTCTAGGTAGAAAGAAAATAAAAAAAATCACACTTAATCTCTCACACAGGAAAATATATGAAAGAAATAAATCTTAATCTATGAAAGCAGTAAATCTTAATCTATGAAAAACAATAAATCTCACACATTGTAGGTGGCCAATCCAAAAGCATGAGATATGGAAAGTTTAGAAGCTCCAAATGCAGCATAACCAAATCAATGTGGACATTGCTCATGAGCATGGTGCCAAATCCAAATTCTATATTCAAAACATGAGAATTTCCCCAACTTTACACATGCCTTTGTTAGGAGGAGGCTCTCCTATTTATAGAAAAACATAAGAAGTTACCTCATTAATGGAAGTCCATTATTCTCTCCCTACATCCCTAGAAAATATCATAGAGTTACAACTCAAATAGATAATGATGAGACACATATCCTCATTGACCCTTATCCAAATCTTCTTCCATATCCTCAAGGGAATTATAATTTGAGCATTGGAGGCCACATAAGGATGCCTTGGAAGCTTCCAAATTACCTACACATGTCATGAAACTCAAGCCGCTTTTAAGTATTAGCAAGTATATGTCATTTTTCTAAGTTTTAACCATTTAATTCACTTATAATACTAGAAATCATTAACTTTTGGAAAACACAAAGGTATCCCATATAATTATGAAAATGGAGGCTAATGGAAGGTTATATGGTCATGGAGATGTTACATGTGAGTGAAATGGTCTCGATAAAGGTGAAAGTGGATGATATTTTGAATACATTTGTTGGCATTATGATACAGGTGTTTTCCTTGACGGCAATTCACTCAGATGAAAGTTCACAGTGTAGCAGGTCAATAGCAAAGGATTACAGATCAAACTCCAAAGAATAAAGAAAGAGAGGTATACACTAGTTCACTTTGTCCAAGGCATGTATACATGCAGATTAATAGAACAAAAGGAGTGTATACATATACATGCACTTTCATAGGAGGAAAGGCGCATACACATTGGAAAACCAAGGTTTTGGTCCAAGGTATTTAGTCCAAGGTATTTTGGTCCAAGGTATTGATCCAAGGTATTTGGTCTGAGGTATTGACCCTAGTATTTGGTCCAAGGTATTGGTATCAAGTGGTTTTGGTCCAAGGTATTGAGAAAGGCTTAAAACTATATAAGAAGGAGAAGATCATTAGGCTAGTGCATGCAAGTATTGAATATCTTCTGAAGTGTTAGATCATATGTACAGATTATGAGCTTCCGATGCTTTTCATGATATCATCTAAGGATGCACCTATATGGTTGATAATGGTTGATGGATTGGTATCATAAAGCCTTAAATGTATTATCGTTATGTGGTTTGATCATGGATACTCTAGAACTAAATACTGACGCATATTTTATTCTGTAAATGATATGATCTGGGTATGACTAAAGTTTGGAATGTCTAAGTTAGTATTTATAGATACGCATGTTGTTTCGCTTTGGTAAAAGCATGTATACATGTTGGTTCGACACATCAAAGTAGCATATACCTTATGAACTATGATTTTTGAAGTCACAGTTGGTTCTGGTTGTTGATGCAAAGTTCTAGGTTTTGCTTTATGTTCTAGTGACTGCTTTCTGGTGACAGTGTTCTGAATGTTCAGATTGATTGATTGTGATTTTCTTCAGTGATGATGGACGATATCTAATGATGGATTAGGATCATAATGACTTATAATTATGTGATCTGATGGGCTAGATCGGATTGCTAAGACATGTTTTATCCTTTATATATGATGATCTAGGTATGTCTAAAGTCGAGAAGTGCAACGAGGTTATAAGTAAGTATTTACAGATCTATATGCTGGTTTGATTTGGTGAAGTTGTGTATACACACTCCTTCCACTCATCGAAGTTTCATATACACTACGATGCATGTTTTTGAGGTTACAGATGATTCTAAATGATGATACTGTGATATGTGTTCAGATTTGTGTACTAGTTACAATGATCTATCTGTTCTAGTTGATTTGGTTAAGTTGATTAAGTATGAATGAATGGTCGATTGAGTTGTGTTAGAGGTTCAGAGGTTGCCAGTGACTGATTGATTTTGGTTGATTCAGAGAGTGATGATTGAGTTTCAGGGATTGGTTGATGCAGATGTAGTTGATGGTTGTATTGCAATGGTGATTAATTCTAAGCTTCAATGTTGTTGATGGGTCCAATATGAAAAATGGATGAAACGAGGCCTTCATGTGTATTGTTGGGTACCAGGAGAATCCAGTCTGAAAATTTATGAAACATGGTCCCTGGTGGAAGAGTGAAGTTTTCTGTAGGCTAGCACCTATGTGTTTGTAAACATATTGGCTAGTACAAGAGCTAGGGGGTTGTAGCTCCCTTCCAGTAGAAGCTGGAAAATGAGAGAAGGTTGTAACCTTCTGTAGCTAGAAGCTTGCGTACAGGTATGAGTCTGCACAAATACAAGATTGTAAACAGATTTTCTTGTTATTAAAACAAGACAGAGACAACAGCAGTAGGTGATTTTTACCGACATTGGGTTTCCACCTTAAATCTTGGTGTTCATGTGTGTTTCTTGTGTGTGATTCTTTATTCTACTTTTACTGCACTGTCTAATAAATCTTTGATATACTGGTTTAAGCTCAACACATGATAAATTGTCTATATCACAAGTTCTCTGCATATATGTTGGTTTCTTTAAGCACAGTCATGTGTACATGCTAGTTCACTTCACTGAAGTAGCGCATATAAATCTATTTGGGAAATAAAATTATTGATCTGATAATATTGATTCACCCCCCCTCTGAGTATTATTTCCAACAATTAGTATCAGAGGAGGTCCTTCAGAAGAAGGTTGATCACTTGACGGGAGATCCATTATCATGAATAATCAAGAAAGCATGGGATCCATCAAACCACCAATCTTCGATGGGAGCAACTTTGTTTATTGGAAAATAAGAACCACAGCTTATCTACAATCACTTGGAATGGATGTCTAGGAAATTGTGGAAGGAGGATATACATTTCCAACAACAATTCCTACATAAACAGTAGGTAAAAAGCAATATGAAACCAATGCCAAAGCTGTGAATACTTTATTGGGAAGTCTGTGACAATCAGTGTTTTCCAAAGTCATGTAGCTCAAATCAACCAAAGAAATATGGGACAAAATTGTTCTGAGCTACGAAGGAGACTCTCAGGTAAAATGTGCTAAACTTCAAACTCGCATAATTCAGTATGAAACTCTTAAGATTCATAGTGATGAAAGTATAGCTAGTTACTTCCTACATATATATGAAGTTGTTAATTGTATGAAGAATCCGGGGGAAGAAATTAAGGAAGTTACATTAGTTGAGAAAGTTTTGACATCCGTGTCTGCTAAATTTGAATCTAAAATGTCTGCCATAGAAGAAAAATATGATCTGCAGAATATCACTATGACGCAGCTTCATGGAATCTTAACAGCCTTTGAGATGAGAAAATGAGGACCATCAAATATGAGAGAAGATGTATTCAAATCTTTAGCAAAAGGAAAGGAAGAATACAATGAATTAGGACATATTTCAGAAGAAGAAGATGAGGTAAACGTTTTCAGAAAGCTTCAACGGGGTTCTGGAAGGTTTAGAGGTAAGTTACCCTTCAAATGTTTTTCTTGTGGCATAGTCAGTCATTATGCTGCTAGATATCCTCATAAAGATAAATTTGAAAAAGGAAAGGAATATGCATAAGGGAACAAAAAATGAGTTGTGAATAAAAGGAGCTACTATACTCATGAAGATAACGATGGTTTATCTAATAGTGATGAAGATGAAACTGGACAAGATTACAGACTTCTCATGGCTTATGACGATGATAATTTTTGGGATGCTTTAGAAGAGGAAGACCTTCATGAAGAAATGTCTAAACTCAAAATCTGTTTAGAAGAAAAGAATATGATTATAGATACCTTAACATACCAACTTGCTGAAAAGGAAAAACACAATGAAAAACTAGAATGTGAAATTGTGGGTCTAAGAAAGGATCTTAAGAAATCTAAATCTTTCAATATTAGATTTGCTAAAGGATTAGAAACTTTAAATGAAATTATCAAAGTTCAATGTTCTCCTCTGATAAAAATAGATCTTGGATATAGTGAAGAATCATCTCAATCACAAAATCCATCAACCTCCACCAAAAGCTATCTTGATGCAGCAATGACCAGTGAACAATATGACAATCATCAACAAAGGCATAAAGTAGATCACCAGGTACATCAGACTCAATTTACTCTAAGGATGAATAGAATCCACAACCAACATCAGGTAAATCATACTCAATTTGCTCCAAAGATGAATATCAATAGAAACTACAATCACCAGGTCAATAGATTTGATAGTCGCAGGAACCTCTTTAATGGACAATGTTTTCATGACCTAATTTTGGACACAAAGCTATTCAATGTGTTGGTTACAAAACCATCATGACTAGAGAAGCACAAAAATAAATAAATGTAACAAGGATCAAGAAAAGTTCCTATAATAACTTTTCTCTTCATGAAAATGAAATAGAATGCTCAATCTGTAAGAACTTTGGTCATAAAGAATCTGAATGCGGGAGAAAATTTCGGCAAACATCTCAAAAGGAGAAAACTCCATTAAATCCCAAGATATGGAGAAGGAAAGAATCTCAAATAGAAAGATGTGGTATAGGTCTGTATGCAGAAGGACAAGAAAATGAGTGGTACATCGACAATGGATGCTTAAAACACATGACAGGTGACAAAGAAAAATTTCACTCATATGATGCCTTAGAAAATGAAAAGAACGTATCATTTGGAAATGACACTCCTGCTATAGTGAAAGGTAAATCCTCTATTTTCTTGAAATAAAAGGTTTAAGATTGAAATGTTATGTATGTAGATGGTTTAAATCATAACCTATTGAGTGTCAGTCAAATGTGTGATCAAGCAAATGAAGTAGTGTTTTGATCAAATGGACATGTTGTTCATGAGCTTGATATAGAAAAGACCGTGATCAAAGGTACAAGAACTCCAAACAACTGATACATACTCAAGGGAGGACAACAATAGTGCTATCTAAGCAAAAATGATGAAAACTGGTTGTGGCATAGAAGATTGGGACATCTAAGCTTTTCTCAAATAAGAAAAGCATGCAGATTCAAATTTGTTTGTGATCTTCCATATATAAGCATCCCAAAAAATACAATATGTAAACCATGTCAAATCAGAAAACAAACCAGAGTTCACTTCCTAGAAAAATAAGGGTCAGCTAGTAAGCCTCTTGAACTTGTCCATACTGATTTGTGTGGACCATCAAGGAAAAAGTCACCTCATGGAGAAGAATACTTTATATTTTTCATTGATGATTTTTCTAGAATGTGTTGGATAGGTCATATAAAGCATAAATATGAAGCCTTTGAAAATTTCCAAGCCTTCAAAGCTTTGGTTGAAAATGAATCTGATCAAAAAATCAAATGCCTCAAATCTAATCGAGGAGGGGAATTTACCTCAGATGAATTTTTTGACTTTTGTGAACAACATGAAATAAAAAGTCAATTCTCCACTGCAAGGACTCCTCAGCAAAATGGTGTGGTAGAAAGAATGAACAAAATAGTTCAAGA
>APFE031269033.1:3880-52929 GCA_000404065.3 Pinus taeda
AGAGAGAGAGAGAGAGAGAGAGAGAGAGAGAGAGAGAGAGAGAGCATGTAACATAATTATAACTATAGTTCATAACACACACACACACGTGTGTGTGTGTTCAAGTTTCAACAATGCATCATTAATAGATACATTAAATCCATCATGAAAAGTGCATTTAAAGTGAATAAAAGCATTTTGACTCTTTTCTAGTTTGTATGACATTGTTTCATTATGTAGTGTGTTGTATAAGAAAAATTGTCTTCATGTGCTTGCACCTAGTACATGCCATGTGTCAAAGTTAAGCATTTTAAGAACTTAAAGTCTATTGGAGTATTTGATTGTCATGAAATTTTATTAGTTTTCCAAATAGGGTTATTTCAATTTTTTACATATATATTTACATATTTATGTCATGTGAATAAAATGCATTTTCTAGAAATGGGAAAAATGTGTGAAGGTAGATTTGATCACTTATTTTGATTGTGTTTACATGGAATTCAATACTTTGTTTGATAAATTATCAAAACATTGACTCTAAAGTTTAGGACTTCAGGCTAGATTATTCTACTTGAGTTTAGAAATGGTTTTCTTGTGAACATTCTTTCTAAGTCAACATTTTTTTCTTGGAAATTGGTTTATATGTATTATATGTAATAGTTATGTATTATGTAATAGTTTAGTCACACTTTTTTTTCTTGGATTAGTTTATATGTATTATATGTACTATGCAGAGTGATGCAGGAGCATTAGAGCTTCCAATCCATCAATATTTTTGAAAAAAAACTCTAAAAGGGGTTTCAATATTGTAATGAAAATATAATTCCTTAATTGTATATATTCTTAGTTTCTTTAAATTATTATAGAATAGTTTTAGAAAAGTTATGGATAAGAGAGATTCTTTCCATAATGCAAAAGTAAAGTCGTCTTGAAAAGAATGAGAGATTTATGGATTTACTAAAATCTAATTTTCTTGTAACTTTGTATTTAATCATTATAAGCATGAGGGGAAAACTAATGGCCAAACATATGTAGTATTAGGCCATAGAGAGTGAATGGATAGAAATGAGAGTTTTCTGAGTGTATGTGTATGTACATATTTGATTTAATGAAATAGAGTTTCATATATTTGTGGTGCTCACGAATTGTCTTTGTATGAATGGAAGAATTTTAATTTGTGCATACTCTAGAATTTACTGTAAGTGAAGTAGAATTTTTATATGAAATACTTTTGTAGAAAAAATTAAGAGCTTGATGATGAAGTGATTTGTCGTGTGATAGAGAGAAGATGAATTTCCAGGAAAAGTCGAATTTTCCTAGATCAAGTGGTATCAAAGCTAGTACACTCTTTGGAATTGAGGATTGCAACCAGAAGAAGGGACGACTTCCAACAAGTAGCATTTGGGTAGAAGTTGTTAGAGGGCAATTCCATAGTTAGTGTGGGTAGAATTTCCAAGAGAAGGTTCCAGAGAAGGAATCAAAAATATTAAAAGGCTAAGCTAGGGAGGAAGCTTGGTGAGGTATTGAGTAGCAAGAAGAGGAGACTTACTACAAAAGAGAGGCTTGGTTGCAGTTCACTGTTGAGCATGGAGAAGCTCGCAAAGTTAGAGAAAAGGATGACCACAGAGGGTCATTACAAATGTTCAGGTGAAAGACACGGGAGAAGGAAAGAAGATGTCAAGGAAAATGACATAAAGAGGAAGTTGAGTGATGAGGAGTTTGATAGGGAACTCACTGATATTAAAGTACAATTGAATGTACTTATGGAGTGGCTACAAAAACATGAGGAAGACTAGAAATGTGGATGGATTTTTAAGAAGAAAGTTAAATGGGTAGTTAAAGAATTGTTTGTAAGAAATTTGCTGAAGAAGATGAGGCACGTGATAAGAACCTAGTTGAAAGAAGAGGAACTCAAGGCAGTTGTGTATGAGGCAGAAAAAGTGCATTATTGTAACCCAAAGAAAGGGCCATTGCTTAGAGAGAATTAGGATGAAGCAATGGATGAGATCCAAGAATATCAAAATTATGAAACTATTGAATTTTCTGTGAATGGAGACATAAAAATTGAAGATGAGCATGAGGAGATAAAAAGAAATTGTAAGCTTGGTAGGACTACATCTTCATCATGTCCGACTTCTCACCTTGATTGGGGGGATAACACAAGATTTGAACCCAAGACTTCCGATTCAGTGAGACTTCATTTCCACGACCATTGCCAATTGAGCTACCCCAAGCAGACAACATGAGGAGATAATTAAGGAAATTGAAGACAATGTATTTCCTAATGATAATGTTAAACCTCAAGTAAAACTTTCAAATTTAGTGTTTAATGATTTTGAGGAGGAGATGAGGTATTTAGAGGAATGGCTAGTAAGAGATGCATGTGGCTGCATAGAGGTTGCATGAATAGTTCAAGTTGATTTAGAGCAACATATTAGAGTGCCATACAACAACAATATGGAGGAAGAGAGCATGCAACAAATGGAAGTTGACATCAAAAGATTTCAACAGCCAATAATAAAGTTGAATGAAGAAATTAATGAGATTTTGATGTTGATGGAGAGAGTGTCCAAACATACATACTATAGAAGGAAGAACAACCAAATAAAAGGAAGGTTGCAATTTAAAGTTTGGAAACATGGAGAGACAAAGGAAACAATAACTGAAGAAGTCGAGAAACAACATAATGAAGCGGATGACAAATTACAAACTAAATTTTGGGATCCAGGAGGATTTGACAATTAATGACACATGACCAGGAGGTCATGAACTTTTTCTACCTTGGGAGACTGATGCAGGAGCATTAGAGCTTCCAATCCATCAAGATTTTTCTTTTTAAACTCCAAAAGGGGTTTCAATATTGTAAAGGAATTATAATTCCCTAATTGTAAATATTCTTAGTTTCTTTTAATTATTATATAATCGTTTTAGAAAAGATATGGATAAGAGATTTTTTCCATAAGGCAAAAGCAAAGTTGCCTTGAAAAGAATGAGAGATTTATGGAATAAATCATGGGAGCTTTAGTGAATATTACATGAGAGACTTATGGAATAAATCATGGAGTGATTTATGGATTTACTAAAATCTAATTTTCTTGTAACTTTGTATTTAATCATTGTAAGCATGAGGGGAAAACTAACGGCCAAACATACGTAGTACCATGCCATAGAGAGTGAATGGAGAGAAATGGAAGTTTTTTTAGTGTATGTGCATGTACATATTTGATTTAATGAAATAGAGTTTCATATATTTTTGGTTCTCACGAATTCTTTTTGTATGAATGGAAGAATTTTAATTTGTGCACGCTCTAGAATTTACTGTAAGTGAAGTGGAATTTTTATATGAAATACTTTTGCAAAAAAAAATTAAGAGCTTGATAATGAAGTGATTTGTCGGGTGATCTAGAGAAGGTGAATTTCCAGGAAAAGACAAATTTTCTTGCATCACAGAGGCATCTCCTATAGACTGCCCAACCACAGGCCGTCAAAGTGTGAAGGGGTTTGCCCACCTAGAGTGTGTGTTCCACTCAAATATCCTGCCTCAAATGCCAATCAGAGTGTTAGAGGCAGTGTTTCTGTCTATGTTGATGATCATGCTACCGATAGTGGACCTTCTTCACTCATTTCAGGTACACCTCCTACATTTTTAAATCCTCTTTAAATTTTATGTGTTTATGTCTTGAAATTGTCTTTAATTTTTAAATCTTCTTCAATTAATGTGTTTGAATTTAATGTATAGGTTATGATGCTTCTAGTTTGTTAAATATATATGTTAAATTATGTTTATGATTTGCAAACCCTTAGTAGGGCGAAGTTGAGGATCACAGTGCAACGTTGATCCCTCCGTGGGATGATGCTACAACTAGTGTCACATTGGAGGATATTATGACCCAATATACGTGGATCACACGAGAGTTGTGTAACATCCTTGCCAGTTCACCTACTAGGTGTAGTTTGTCTTTGATGCTGGAAAGCATCAATAGGTTTATCGAGACATACTGGAGGTCAGGCCTAGAGAGTTGCCTCCTACATTCCATATAGAGGATTACGAGACATAAGTTTAGAGGCCCACAAACTTGGGAGGCGGTGAAAGAGGCACCAAGAAAATTGATGTTCGTAGGGAGTTGCTCAACATCCCTCTAAATCGCCTTGCTATACATAAAGGTATGATTCCACACAAATATTTTAAGAATGTTGATGCATCCCCTTTTGTGTATGATTGATTCATTGGAGCTTGGGGCCAGTTCCCCCACCATGACCAGGTCGCCCTTTATTTTTCTAAGCAGATATATAGTGAATTCGTGTTACATATGAGGTCGAATTACACTGATACCATATCTCATTATTATTGAGTCGGCTTGGGACATACATATGATCGCGAGGGGGCTCTTAGGGACCTTAGGCATGTACCACCATCTCTGAGATTGTTTCCACTACAGTCTCAAAGCGTGGTATTGCCGACAAAGCTAGAGGAGTTGTTGCAAGTCGATGTTGAGACCAGGGATACCATTGAAAATAACATGCAGATGTCATTGGTCGATGCACATGTTGCATTCAATGGAGAGATTAACAGACTTCCACCGTTGTCTTGTGAGTCGCTAGTTCCTTTATATGATGATTAATTTCTCATGAGTTTACCCATTGACCAATTTTTTTCATATGCATGTATGTGTCATGATGACATCCATGACACTTGAAGGGTGCACGACCTACGTGACACAATCCAGGTACATATATATACAAAAACTTTTGACTATTATCGTCAAATTATGCATAACTATTTATATTAATTTAGTTCGTATTAGATTGCATTTATATTAATATAAGTTCATGATAACACATGTAGACACAAGCCTCCAGCTACATGAATGAGCTTATGAGGTCATCCGAGGGGGCAGTTGATCAGCTAGACCATCCTCCACAAGTGCATGTTTCCATGGATTTTCCTCCACCTCATAACACTCACGTGGAGGAGAGTCACTATGTACAACCACATGGACCAACAGTTGAGGTAAAAAAAATTATTCCTAAGATTTCAACATTCTTTTAAGTAACATGCATGCTAATTAATTTGTATACTAATTATAATTTATGCTTTCCATTACGTACACAGGCCCACATGTAGAGCGCTGTCGACACCGCAATTATGTGGATGCATGAGTGAGATGTTGGTTGTAGAGGCATTGACAATGCGGGTCCATTGATGCAGGCTCCAACCTTTCAGCCACAGAAAGGGGAGCACCAAACCTAGATTCATCAGACCCCCATCCTATCTAACTTGTATTTGGACTCGAGTGAGGTTAGTAGATTCATATATGTAATTAAAAATGTGGTTCAAAATCATTTATTTCCATATTGTTTATATTGTACAAATAATGACCTAATTAGTTTGAATTTGAATGTGTTATATTGCAGTACCAGATTATGAACACTTATTTTACACAATGGAACTCACATATGAGTTATGGTGGTGCTTAGAGTGGATAATTTGTATATTTTCAGGCCCATTTCTTAGTGCACATGCACATGTGATACCGACTTTGTATATTTTCATACATGGACAGTTTATGGATGTACATGGATATTATTTTGCTTTATGGATACTTATTATTTTAGTTTATGGATGTTCATGTGATATTTGTAATTTGTATATATTTTCATATGGATAGTTTATTGGTACATTCATTATTTTAGTTTATGGATTTGTATTAATCTTGTTTATGTATGTTCATGAATTTTTGAAGTTTATGGATATTTTAAAATTATTTCACTAGTTTAAAAAATTTCTATATACTATAACTTTTATTAAAAAATATAACAAATTTTATTTCTAGTTTCATACACTAAAAAAATAAGTGCAATATTAATTTATGATGCAAGTCACTTAAAATGAACTAAAATATATGATAGTTGAATTAAAAAACACAAATAGGATTGAGATAAGTTTTAAATTCAATTTTAAAAGATGTCTAGTAAACAACAAATAAGGATATTCTTAAAGCCATCAATGGAGAAAAAAAGAAGAGAATCCCCTCCCGCTCCCCCGATCCCCTATAAAAGAAGAGATAGTACAACCCTCCAATAAGAAATCTCATCTCCCATACATCCTGTTGAGAAATATAGGGCATTAACATTAGGTGATTTCTCTTCTATTAATGACTGCTTACGAATGCTTTTTACTTGTTTAGATTAGGATCTTCTTCATGTTATATTATTAGCGTTCTTCTTCATCAAACAGTAACCAACGCATGAGCATAAATAGACGAGAGACACAAGAAATAGTACAACCCTCCAATAAGAAATCTCATCTCCCATACATCCTGTTGAGAAATATAGGGCATTAACATTAGGTGATTTCTCTTCTATTAATGACTGCTTGCGAATGCTTTTTACTTGTTTAGATTAGGATCTTCTTCATGTTATATTATTAGTGTTATTCTTCATCAAACAGTAACCAACGCATGAGCATAAATAGACAAGAGACACAAGAAATAGTACAACCCTCCAATAAGAAATCTCATCTCCCATACATCCTGTTGAGAAATATAGGGCATTAGCATTAGGTGATTTCTCTTCTATTAATGATTGCTTGTGAATGCTTTTTACTTGTTTAGATTAGGATATTCTTCATGTTATATTATTAGCGTTCTTCTTCATCAAATAGTAACCAACGCATGAGCATAAATAGACAAGAGACACAACATGTAGGCTATGAGCCAGGGCCAAAACCTTTCGCTCTTTGAGAGGAAAACCTGCACAAATTCTTCTTATAGAGATTCCAATTGACGAATACCAAGACCAAGACCCTTGACCTAGTAGCCTCTCTAAGACCAAGACACTAGTCCTCTTGACAATCAATGTTCTTCTAGACTTCTCCTCTTTTACTTCGGCCTTCTTTGCTTATGAACTGAGATCACCTCTTATCGAACTGTAGCCACCATACTATGAACACCTTATTGTGAACATTACTGTCATATCACCATATTGTGAACATTATTGTCATATCACCATGCTATGAACACCGAATCTCTGTGGCTTCTAGAAATCCAAACTTCGGGACTGTAGTGCTATTGAACTACTTAACTGTGATTATATCTGAGGTTCTTGACTCCTTGATAACCAAACTAGTCACTGTAGTTATTTACCCAAATTTTAGAGATATATTTGAGCCTGTGACTTTGGTATTCCCTCCTCGCAGTCCCTTGAAAAGTCCTTGCATTCCTTTTATCATAAAAGACATTCGTTGCCCCTTCAATACCTTCTCCGAACTTGACTTTTCTGATCCAAATCTTAGAGAATCTGAGCTACTGAACTGTGATCTGAGCTAAGAGGGATCTGGATTCATTTGACAACACCCAATATCCATTCTTATACCTTAGGCCGAACTACACCCTCATCCGAACTTTGTAATCATTCTCTGAAATCTGAGATATGTCTGAAGTCTTGGATTGTTGAAATGCGAAGAGCCTAACCTCATATATATAGTAATTCATCCATATAATGAGCTGACGTTATCATCTAAATGGGTGTGTCTCCTTGAGTGAGTCAACATGAGCCATTACTTCATTTTGCATGTCGACATGAAGAGAGGGACTTGTGCTTGTCATTGGAGGGCTTCATAGACTTCTATACATTTGACACATGCTCAAGAAGAGCTCTTCATACATGACATTGACTCTTTGACTTTATATACAAATCCTAAGGCTATCAATGGGAGCCATATATATTAAAACTCTTGCTTATGAAACCCATGAAGCAAGCATAATTATAAATTCATTTTCATCTTTTCATAATTTACAAAATCACAATTACAATGTTATTATGAAGACCAAACCTAGTTACATTTTACAACACATCCTTAGCGTCACTAACAGAATTGTTAATGTTATAAAAAAATGGAATATTGGTTCTGTATTCAAACCTCTTGATATAATTAAGCACAATATGAAATCAGTTAAGGACATAATCGACTAACAACAACTTAAAGGAGTTTACAAAGTTAGTTGCTCTCATGGAAGAAACCTCACTGGTGAAATTGGAAGATCTTTTAAAATAAGAATTAAAGAGCACGGAGTTGACATTAATAATCAACACACTCGCTCCTCTGCTCTTGTTGAATATTCCCTCAATTTCGAGCATCACATATGCCTTGAAAACACGAGAATTATCTCAAGAGAGGATCACTATTTCAAAACAAAGTTTAGAGAAGGGCTCGAAATAACGAAGCACCCTAACAACCTTAATCGAGATGGTGGTCTTGAAGTAAGCAGAAGTTGGCTCCCTCTCATCTCCCATCTTTAAGACTAATCATCCCTTCCATTTTTAAGGTTGATTGCATGAATATATTAATATTAACATGTTACATTAATATTATTATACTTATTTATTATACCTACCACAGGTATGGTATAACGCATTCAGTTTTTCCTTTAACTATGTATTAGTTTGTCTTTGATAAAAAAAATTATGCTGCTTATCCATAGTTTAACATTGGAAATTCATTTTTTGTTATTTTTTATTATTATTTAAATTTATTTATTTGCAAGGTGATTGGTTGAAGTCGTGTTTAGTAACTTCCATGTCTATTAGTTACTATTTTTTATTTTTTGTTTTATTTCCTTTTTATTTATGTTTTTTATTTTGATTTTGGTATTAAGTTTTAAACCAAAACAATTTGTTGTTTATCCATATTTTAACATTGAGAATTCAATTTTTGTTTTTCTATTATTATTTAAATTTATTTATTTGCAAAGTGATTGGCTCAGGTCTTATTATGGGCTTTTTAGTAACTTCCATTTCTATTAGTTACTAATGTTTTTTTTTGTTTTTGTTTTTTGTTTTTTGTTTTTTGTTTTGTTTTGTTTTGTTTGTTTGTTTTGTTTGTTTTTTTTGTTTGTTTTTTGTTTTTTTTCATGAATTATAGTTTTTTATCCATATTTTCAATTTAAAATGACTTATTATTATATTAAAAACACACACACACACACACACACACATATATATTAATCACATTTCTTAATTTTTGGTCATGACATTAATAGTTCTTTTATTTTTATGATGAAATCTTTGTCTTTATTATTATTTTGTTTAATTAAGCTATATTTAAACTAAGTGGCAAGTACTAGCTATTATGTAGCCCTTGTTAAATATATCGTATTAATGTTTAATGCAATAATTTATTAATTTTATATCCTTGAATTGAATACATTAAATTCACTTAATTAATATAATATATTTAATATGATATAGTAATACTAATACTATTATTTTAATAAAAGAGAGAAGTTTTTCAAAATGTTCCGCATGAGTTTATGTTATGTTATGTTATTTTAAATATTCTATAAGAGGAGAGGTTCATCTGAGGTTCACCAAGGATTAAGGGATGTTTTGCTCGTGTTGGCAAGAGGTTATTGAAGAGCATTATTGTCGTTCAAACAAGAATATGATGGAAAATCATGCAAGAGCCAAGCCATACCTATGAACAACGAGTACAGAACTTTGTGACAAAAAGAAATCTGAGATCTCTTAAAAAGAGGATTAATCAGAGAATCTAGCAGTCCTTGGAACTGCTATGGGTTTTATGTAAATAAACACTCAAAACATATTAGAGGTGTTCCCAGATTAGTCATAAATTACAAACCTATAAGTTATGTACTAGCAGATGATACATATCATAATCCCCACAAAGGAAGCCTAATAAGCCGAATAGCAAGAGCTAAAGTTTTCTCCAAATTTGATATGAAATCTGGGTTTTGGCAAGCTCCATTAAAAGAAGAAGATAGATTCAAAACTCCCTTCAGCATTCCTGCTGGGCATTATGAGTGGAATGTTATGCCCTTTGGCCTAAAACATTCACCATCCAAATTTCAAAAGGTCATGGACCAGGTTTTCAAGCCATACTTTGACTGGCTCATTGTATATATTGATGATGTATTAATCTTCTCTAAATCTGTAGAAGAACATTTCAAACATGTACAAATTTTTACATAGGTAGTCAAGAGAAGTGGGTTCGTACTAAGCAAGAAGAAAATGGAATTATTTCAGACAAAGATAAAATTCCTTGGACATACTATTGAGGATGGCCAAATCACATTACAAAAGCATGCACTTGAATTTGCTGATAAATTTCTAGATATGATTACAGATAAAAAACAATTGCAGAGATTCCTAAGATGTTTGAACTACATCAACAATTTCTATGAAGGATGTGCCCATGATAGAAAATGGTTAAATCAAAGATTAAAAAAAGATCCAGTGCCTTGGACTTTAGAACATACCAATGCCATCAGAAAAATAAAATCTAAGGTAAAAACTTTACCTATTCTTTATCTTGTAGATGAGGATTTGCCAAAAATTGTAGAAAGTGATGCCAGCAACATTGGATCAGGAGGTATTCTCAAGCAAACTAAAGAAGGAGAAAAAAAGTTATATAGTTTGCTTGAGGACCAACAGAATAAAACTATTCTACAATTGAAAAAGAGGTAAAAGTTGCATGGAATTGTATAGACAAATTTGACATCAACCTCATACATAAAAGGTTTCTTCTTAGGACTGATGCTTCTGCTTTAAAGAAAGTGTTAACAAAAGACATCAAAAATCCTGGAGAATTCAAGTTTTCCAAATGGCAAGCTTTGTTTGCAAATTTTTATTTTGATGCCAAGCATATAAAGGGGGAAAGAAATTGTCTACCAGATTTTTTGAGTCGGGAGTATCTGAAAAAAGGAAATCATCTAATGGTTATCGTCACTGAATGGGACTCTAAAACACAACAAGAAGAACGTAGAAATATCCCAGACAACACCTCATGGCCAATCTACGTTGAAAAATGGAAACCCACTTAGCAATTAAGAAACACCAAAGTTATGGATGCAAATCTACAGCCTCATCAAGACATACAACACCTTGCACCAGAAAGAAAGATTAACCCTAAGTCTAACACTTAGATACATGATATGGTGTATAAGAATTCAATGGTGTATTTTGATCTTGTAGACGAAGGATTAAGGGAGAGTTTCCATGATATCAGTCTAATATGTAATGAGGGAAGCAATAGAACCAAAACATTTCATAAATATTATACTATCAATAGAACCAGATATTTTGAACATCTTGCAAGAATAATGTGGCCACAAAAGGATCTGAGCCTTGTATTTCCTGACACTGCCTATAATTTCCATGGCTATAAAGATCTCTGGTGGGATATTTTATGTAGAGAAGAAAGATCAGAAATACATTATACATTATTAAAATTTGGAAAGTTATTGTTACAACCAACTTGGTTACAGGAATGGTGGAAACTTTCCTGATGATCGCATATTATGCTACTTCATGAGAGGACATCATCATTAGTTAGTATTAACCAAAGTAAACCATCAAATTATCCTCAGGAAACCAATGATTGTCTGAAGGATTTATACAAAATCATGGGAGATTAGTGGAGCATACCATCATAATAATGGTCTATTCCATGGTACAAATCTATTGGGAACATAACTTAAAAGACTCCAAGGGTTCTCGTGGGCTTCTCCTAAAAAGAATAGACAATGTACAATAATGTCTTGTCACTTGAATTTGATAGTGACCGATTTTCATGGGATTTTACGACAAAAATCTCCACATTGTAAATATCTTTTTCGTAAGATTTGGAATAATCTCTACTTCGTAAAAATTCTGATTTTTCGAGACTCAGAGAACTTCTCTGACTTTTGGGGTGATTTGATCCACATCTCGGAATCTCAGTACAGTTGTATTTTGGTGTGATTTGATCCATATCTCAGAATCTTAGTACGATTGTCTAATGTTTGTTCCCTTCTCATCGGGCTGATGGCTAACTTTCTATTAACTCTATTTCTGCAGACATAATCATTGAAGATGATGCACTATGAAACATATTTTCCATATCAAAATTGTTTTCTTGTGTTTCTTCTTTTTGAAGTTCTCTGATTGAAATAGATCTTCTTCCTGGTTCCATGTTATCTTTTGAGAGAGTTTAAAAGATAAATACCCATATGAACTAGACGTTACTGGCTCTGATACCAATTTGAAGTAGGGGCTTCCTCCGAAGGAGAAAATGAAGCTTGTTGTGCAATTTCTATGTCTTATGTGATGAATGCACAAACTCTTAAGTGAACCCGTACACGAACCTCTGGATCTTCACACAATAATTCTCTTCAATAGCCTGTTTCCAACACGAGAAAAGTGTCCCTCAATCCTCGGTGAACCTCTGGCGAACCTCAGATGAACCTCTCCTCTCATAGAATATTTAAAATAACATAACATAACATAAACTCATGCAAAAAATTTTGAAGAACTTCTCTCTTTTATTGATTTCAAAAGTGAATATGGCAGAAAGAAAACTAGGAGAATTAAACAACTTCAAGTCCTCTCTCAGAATAAAAGAACAACTACAGTCCGCAAAGGTACAACAAAAAATCTCAGAGCTCAGACAGCAATTAGAAAATGATTGTTGCTCTAAAAACCAAAATGCTTTATGGCATAGCAAGCAACACAGAGTTTCATTGTCGTTAAAACAAGAATATGATGGAAAATCACGCAAGAGCCGATTCATACCTATGAACACCGAGTACAGAACTCTGTGCCAAAAATAAATCTCAGATCTCTTAAAAAGAGGATTGATAAGAGAATCTACCAGTCCTTGGAACTACTACGGGTTCTATGTAAATAAACACTCAAAAAATATTAGAGGTGTTCCCATATTAGTCATAAATTACAAACCTCTAAATTTTTTACTAGCAGATGATACATATCCTATTCCCCACAAAGGAAGCCTAATAAGCCAAATAGCAGGAGCTAAAGTTTTCTCCAAATTTGATATGAAATTTGGGTTTTGGCATGTTTCGTAAAAGAAGACGATAGATTCAAAACTACCTTCAGCATTCCTGTTGGTCATTATGAGTGGAATGTTATGCCCTTTGGCCTAAAACATGCATTATTCCAAATTTCAAAATGTCATGGACTAGGTTTTCAAGCCATACTTTGACTGGCTCATTGTATATATTGATGATGTATTAATCTTCTCTAAATCTATAGAAGAACATTTCAAACATGTACATATTTTTACATAGGTAGTCAATATAAGTGGGCTCATACTAAGCAAGAAGAAAATGGAATTGTTTCAAACAAAGATCAAATTCCTGGGACATACTATTGAGGATGGCCAAATCACATTACAAAAGCATGCACTTGAATTTGCTGATAAATTTCCAGATATGATCACAGATAAAAAACAATTGTAGAGATTCTTACGATGTTTGAACTACGTCATCACTTTCTATGAAGGATGTGCCCATGACAAAAAGTTGTTAAATCAAAGATTAAAAAAAGATTCAGTGCCTTAGAATTCAAAACATACCAATGCCATCAGAAAAATAAAATCTAAGGTAAAAAATTTACCTATTCTCTACCTTGTAGATGAGGATATGCCAAAAATTGTAGAAATTGACGCCAAAAACATTGGATGGGGAGGAATTCTCAAGCAAACTAAAGGAGAAGAACAAGTTATACAGTTTGCTTCAGGACCAAGCATAACAAAACTATTCTACAGTTGAAAAAGAGGTAAAAGTTGCATGGAATTGTATAAACAAATTTGACATCAACCTCATACATAAAAGGTTTCTTCTCAGGACTGATGCTTCTGCTTTAAAGAAAGTGTTAACAAAAGACATCAAAAAGCCTAGAGAATCCAAGTTTGCGAGATGGCAAGCTTTGTTTGCAAATTTTGATTTTGATTTCGAGCATATAAAGGGAAAAAGAAACTGTCTACCAGATTTTTTGAGTCGGGAGTATCTGAAAAAAGGAAATCATCTAATGGTTACTGTCACTGAATGGGACCCTAAAACACAACAAGAAGAACTTATAAATATCCCAGACAACACCTCATTGCCAATCTATGCTGAAAAATGGAAACCCACTTGGCAATTAAGAAACACCAAAGTTATGGATGCAAATCTACAACGTCATCAGGACTTACAACACCTTGTACCAGAAAGAAATATTTACCCTAAGTCTAGCACTTGGATACATGATATGGTGTATAAGAATTTAATGATGTATTTTGATCTTGCGGACGAACCATTAAGGGAAAGTTTTCATGATATCAGTCTGATATGGAATGAGGAAAGCAATAGAACCAAAGCATTTCATAAATATTATACTATCAATAGAACCAAATATCCTGAACATCCTGCAAGAATAATGTGGCCACAAAAGGATCCGAGCCTTGTATTTCCTGACACTGTCTATAATTTCCAGGGCTATAAATATCTTTGGTGGGATCTCTTATGCAGAGAAGAAAGATCAGAAATACATTTTACATTATTAAAATTTGGTCATGTCTTCATTACAAAGTTATTGTTACAACCAAATTGGTTACAGGAATGGTGGAGATGGTATGGGATAAATAAGACTGTTGTGGATCCAAGGTACTTTGAAAGAGACTTTCAAGGTAAATTCCAGGAGTGCATGGAGTGTAATGGCATGGAGTGTTTTCACCTTCCCTATAAGACTATTGCAGATCTAAAAAACTTTTTTGATGATCGCATATTAGGCTACTTCATGAGATGACATCATCATTGGTTAGTCTTAAAAAAAGTAAACCATCAAATTATCCTTGGGAAACCAATGATTGTCTGAAGGATTTATATAAAAGCATGGGAGACTAGTGGAGCATACCATCATAATAATGGTCGATTCCCTGGTACAAATCCATGGGGAACATAACTTAAAAGACTGCAAAGCTTCTCATGGGCTTCTCGTGAAATGCATCCACAATGTACAATAATGCCTTGTCACTTGACTTTGATAGTGACCGATTTTCGAGGGTTTTTACAACAAAAATCTCAACATTGTAAATATCTTTTTCGTAGGATTTGGAATAATATCTACTTTGTAAAAATTCTAATTTTTTGAGACTTGGAGCACTTCTCTAACTTTTGGTGTGATTTGATCCACATCTTGGAATCTCAGTTCGATTGTCTTTTGGTGTGATTTGATCCATATCTCGAAATCTCAGTATGATTGTCTGATGTTTGTCCCCTTCTCATCCTATAAAAAGAGAGAAGTAAAGCTCATTGGGACATTCAAAGTTGGAGAGTCTGAGAGTGAGAGTGAAAGTCCTTTTGTTTGAAGTCTGAGATAATCTTCCTGCTCTGCATATGCGAACGTCTATGTTTGATCTTGTTGCATCACGAAGAAATTCTCTTTTAGAGTCGAGTTTGAAAAGCCTTAGTATCAGGGCCTAACAACCCTGGTAAGAACCTAAAGTGCATGAACTCATTAAGTTTGTGTCTGTGTTTATTTCAAAAAGTTTAAAGACATATTATACAAAGGGCTTAGTAGCCTCTGAAGTGAATCTTAATTTAAGGTGTAGCCTCTGGTAAATGCCCAAGCAGTCTATCTCTTATTGAAGTTTCTCTAAATCTTCCAGCCTTGTAATTCATCTTTTGAAATCAATAATAGAGAGAAGTTTTTCAAAATGTTCCGCATGAGTTTATGTTCTCTTATGCTATTTTAAATATTCTGTGAGAGGAGAGGTTCATTAGTGGTTCGTTGGAGGTTCACCGAGGATTAAGGGATGTTTTTCTGGTGTTGGAAAGAGGTCGTTGAAGAGCATTATTGCATGAAGATCTAGAGGTTTGTGTACGGGTTCACGTAAGAGTTCATGTATTCATCACAGAAGACATAGAAATTGCACAACAAGCTTCATTTTCTCCTTCAGATAAAGATCAAATTACTTGTTTCAGACAAAGATCAAATTCCCAGGACATACTATTTAGGATGGCCAAATCACATTACAAAAGAATGCACTTGAATTTGCTGATAAATTTCTAGATATGATCACAGATAAAAAACAATTGCAGAGATTCCTACGATGTTTGAACTATGTCAGCAAATTCTATGAAGGATGTGCCCATGACAAAAAATTGTTAAATCAAAGATTGAAAAAAGATCCAGCGCCTTGGACTTCAGAACATACCAAGGCCATCAGAAAAATAAAATCTAACGTAAAAACTTCACCTATTATTTACCTTGCAGATGAGGATTTGCTAAAAATTGTAGAAAGTGATGCCAACAACATTGGATGGGGAGGTATTCTTAAGAAAACTAGAAGGAGAAGAAAAAGTTATACAGTTTGCTTCAGGCACATGGAACTATGCATAACACAAATATTCTACAATTGAAAAAGGGGTAAAAGTTGCATGGAGACAAATTTGACATCAACCTCATACATAAAAGGTTTCTTCTCAAGACTGATGCTTTTGCTTTAAAGAAAGTGTTAACAAAAGACATCAAAAAGCCCAGAGAATCCAAGTTTGCTAGATGGCAATCTTTGTTTGCAAATTTTGATTTTGATGTCGAGCATATGAAGGCAAAAAGAAACTGTCTACCAGATTTTTTGAGTCGGGAGTATCTAAAAAAAGGAAATCATCTAATGGTTATTGTCACTTAATGGGACCCTAAAACACAACAAGAAGAACTTAAAAATATCCAAGACAACACCTCATGGCTAATCTATGTTGAAAAATGGAAACCCACTTGGCAATTAAGAAACACCAAATTTATGGATGCAAATCTACAGCCTCATAAGGACTTACAACACCTTGTACTAGAAAGAAAGATTTACCCTAAGTCTAGCACTTGGATACATGATATCGTGTATAGGAATTCAATGATGTATTCTGATCTTACAGATGAAGCATTAAGGGAAATTTTTCATGATATCAATCTGATATGGAATGAGGGAAGTAATAGAACCAAAACATTTCATAAACATTATAATATCAATAGAACCAGATATCCTGAATATCCTACAAGAATAATGTGGCCACAAAAGGATCTGAGCCTTGTATTTCCTGACACTGTTTATAATTTCTAGGGCTATAAAGATCTTAGGTGGGATCTCTTATGTAGAGAAGAAAGATCAGAAATACATTATACACGATTAAAATTTGGACCTGTCTTCATTACACAGTTACTATTACAACCAACTTGGTTACAGGAATGGTGGAGATGGTATGGGATAAATAAGACTGTTATGGATCTAAGGTACTTTGAAAGATACTTTCAAGGTGATTTCCAGGAGTGCATGGAGTGTTTTCACCTTCCCTATAAGATTATTGCAGATCTAAAAAAAAAAATTGATGATCGCATATTAGGCTACTTCATAAGTGGACATCATCATTGGTTAGTCTTAACCAAAGTAAACCATCAAATTATCCTCGGGCAACCAATGATTGTCCGAAGGATTTATACAAAATCATGGGAGACTAGTGGAGCATAAGATCATAATAATGGTCGATTCCTTGGTACAAAACCATTGGGAACATAACTTAAAAGACTCCAAGGGTTCTCGTGGGCTTCTCCGGAAAAGCATCCACAATGTACAGTAATGTCTTGTCACTTGACTTTTATAGTGACCGATTTTCTTGGGATTTTACGACAAAAATCTCCACATTGTAAATATATTTTCCGTAGGATTTGGAATGATCTCTACTTTGTAAAATTCTATTTTTTTGAGACTTGGAGCACTTCTCCTACTTTTGGTGTGATTTGATCCACATTTCGAAATCTCAATTCGATTGTCTTTTGGTGTGATTTGATCCATATATCGGAATCTCATTATGATTGTTTGATGTTTGTTCCCTTCTAATCTTATAAAAAGAGAGAAGTAATCTCATTGGGACATTCGGAGTTGGAGAGTCAGAGGGTGAGAGTGAGAGTCTTGTTGTTCGAAGTTTGAGATAATCTTCCTGCTCTGCATCTGCGAATGTCTGTGTTCGATCTGCTTGCATCACGAAGAAAGTCTCTTTTAGAGTCTATTTTGAAAAGCATGTGTATTAGGGCCTAACAACCCTGGTAAGAACCTAAAGTGATGGAACCCATTAAGTTTGAGTCTGTGTTTGTTTCAGAAATTTCAAAGACAGAGTCAGCAAAGGGCTAGGTAGCCTCTAGAGTGCATCTTAATTTAAGGTGTAGCCTCTGGTAAATGCCTAAGCAATCTATCTTTGATTGAAGTTTCTCTAAATCTTCCAGCCTTGTAATTCATCTTTTGAAATCAATAAAAGAGAAGTTTTTCAAAATGTTCCACATGAGTTTATGTTATGTTATGCTATTTTAAATATTATGTGAGAGGAGAGGTTCATCTGAGGTTCACCAAGGATTGAGGGACATTTTTCTTGTGTTGGCAAGAGGCTCTTGAAGAGCATTATTGCGCGAAGATCCAGAGTTTCATGTACAGGTTAGCGTAAGAGTTCGTGTATTCATCAAAAAAGACATAGAAATTGCACAACAATCTTCATTTTCTCCTTCAGAGGAAGCCCCTGCTTCAAATTGGCATCAGAGCCAATAACGTCTGACTCATAGGGGTATTTATATTTTAAACTCTCTCAAAAGATAACATGGAACTAGGAAGAAGATCTGTTTCATTTAGATAACTTCAAAAAGAGGAAACACAGGAAAATAATTTTGATATGGAAAATATGTTTCATAGTGCATCATCTTCAATGATTAACTCTGCCGAAATAGAGTTAGTAGAAAAGTCAGCCATCAGCCCGATGGGATCTCCCTTCCAGAAGCCCATCATAAGTTTATGGTGATTTATCTATATTCCATTTAAAAGCTATAAATAGAGTCACTGTTAAAGAATGTGTCTTTCGAATCCAAGAAAATGTTGAATCCATTCAAACCATTTCCCTTTTAGATCCTAAAAAGCTTCAGGAAGAAGCTCGAAGACTTGGTACTTCTTATCTACATCTTGGTTGTATCAGGGTGGGGATAAATTCTTTAACCCACAAAGGGCTTAATACATATGTGTTGGCTACTATCAGAGATCTCATGCATAATAGATATACTGATTCATTAATTGGTGGTATCGTGGCTCCTTTATCAAATGGTCCTGTATGGTTTGATTGCCACCCAAATTTCTCAGTATATGTGTATGATGAACACATTAAGGACATCCTCCAATTACAAATCAAAACTAGTGGTTTTGATATGAAAAGGAAAAGGACAAACATTGTAGTTCATACTAGAGGGTGTTTCAGGCACACCAACACATTATATCCATCCATTCTACATACACCCAGTCAAGATTCAAAATCCAGCACCTTAGTAATCACTGATGCTCACAATCAAAAAATTGAGCATCAGACCATCAAATGGGAAGATCTCAGCTTTCCTGAAAACTAGGTAGTAGATCTAGCTTAGTTGCCCAAAGTTCAAAGTATCATGGCTGCTCAGATACAAGAAGGATTGGCTAAAGCTACTTTGTCCTTCACTAAAAGATCTACTTTGGATTACAAAAGAATACAAGAAGCATGTCAAGCCACAAAATACCATATAAATTGAAATCATATTTCATGTCAGTCATCTACTTCCACATCTGTAAATACTCCATCTATAAGCTGCTCACATGTTGATTTATTTGAACTCGCTCAGTTATTACATTTTTCCACTCTCGAAGTAAAATGTCATGTCTACCAAACAATAGTTTTCTTACAATCTCTCGCAGATCTTGTTCTCCACAAAAATCATAATCCCAGGATTGGAGAGGCCCCTTCTATTGTTACTACAAATTCATGTCCAAATCCAAAATGCTCTGACATTCCATTTCCCCATGACATTGTCCTAATGATTCATGAATTACCCATTCTCGAGAATGAAGACCCCTGTCTCACTGAAATGTTTAGCAAGATGAGACGACTTGAGATGCCAAAATATGGCTTGTGATATCTTGAAAGACTAGACAGTCTCATTCCATCTTCAAGATTTCAAAATCCTATTCCAACAGACTGCAAAAATCCATCAATCCCATAAATGTACAAATTCTTCTCCCTCATGGATGGGTGTCCCAAACATAAGATTAATAGAGACTAGATGAAGAACATGCTAAATTGGGGTCTCTATACACATCCTAAATCCAAATAATTTAGTCTCAAAACATCTGTTGATGAAAAATATGCTCTTTCTTTGGAATGGAAAAAGCAGATGGAAGAAACAAAGTCATGGATTTGTTTTTATGCCTGGAAGAAATTAAAGGAACAACCAGAAGTACATATGGCAGTTGCAAAAACTTCATCTGCACAAAAACATTTATGGACAACTTGTGATGGAAGCAAGTTAGCAACAAATACCACAATCCCTCCATACAAGGGAGTCATGCTAGGAGAAGCTAGCAACTCAGCGAATGCCATTCCTTTAATATTAAAAGATGATTCAGGCCTAGGAATAGATGGAAGGATCTAGAAGGCTAGTGAACAAATAAACTGGACAAATACAACAATTAAAGGGCTAGAGATGAATATGGTAAAAACTTATGAACAAAGGAATGTTTTAACTCACTTTTAGTCATTTTACATAGTGTGATTAAAACTTTGAATGATGTCAACTTTTCAGTTTTTGTACTAAAAGGTTTTGCCAGAGAATCAACAACACAAATTGAAAGCATGGAGAGAAAGGTAGATTATGAGTTTGAATCCACTTAGACTCTTATGGGTAAATTATCTGAAAAATTTAAGCAACTTGCAATATCTCCCAAAGATACGGATATCCCTACCTCAATGTTGTTTAGCCACCATGTACCCATTCAACATGCCACAAAACCTGTAGAAAGGTTTCCATTTCTATTTCCTCAAGAAAAACCAAAGCAACACACTGGCACCAAAGAATCTTTTAGCGAATCCTATTCTCTTTTCATAGGGACCATGACCAAAGAAGAAGGGCCAGGATCCTCAAGACAACATCTTTTTCCTATATATAAACCTCTGTCTAGCCAATTCACTAGATATCCAACTCCTGACCTCAATGGCAAGGGAAAGATACCAGAAACTCATCCCTTTCAGTTTGGATCTTATAAAGAATGGAATATTGATGGCTTGAGTGTTGGTCAAATCAGGAAAATGATTGACTAGATGTAGACTGAATATAAGCTTATGTGTATGAGAGGAAAATATGAAATTGAATCCCGTAAAACTCTCATCCAGTGCTTTACAGGTACCCTACAAAGATGGTGGAAAGTAGAATCTTCCCCTAAATTACTTGCAAAAATGGAAGAATAATTTGTTAAAGATGAAGTTGGAGATGTTATCCACAATGAAATTGGCGACCCCCAAAATAATATGATTGGATCATTAACCTCCTTCATTTTAGAACATTGGTGTGTAGCAACAATAGAAATTGCAAATAAACATGAGATGACCCTAACGAATCTCAGATGTAAGAAAATGTCCCAATATGAAGATTTCCACAGAGATTGGACACAAAGAATTTACGAATTAAAAGAAAGTCAGAATGACCTGTGGAAACAAGTATATTTAGCATTATTACCCTCCAAATTTGTTGAATACATACTTCAACAAGAAGTGTTCCAAACTTCTTTTGAAAACTATACATGGGGAGAGATATATTGCAACATAACAAAGGCCTTGGTAGGACTGTGTACCAGCATGAAAATCAATAAGTCCTTACAAAAGATGTCCATACTACCTGACAGCAAATCCATCTGCAGTAAATATGGATTGATTATTGATGATCCAATTGCACAAAGAAGAAAACACAGAAAATCCTAGAAGAAAGGTCATAAACAGTCGGCTAAAAATCATCGTCATAAGTCAAATAGGCGCAAGAAAGGATCATATAAAATAGTGCCCAGAACACACTACTATGAGCCCAAAGATATCCATCTCAAGTCCCAAATAAAAAATATGATTACCTGTTGGTTATGTGGAAAAATTAGACATACTACAAACAAATGTCCTCAAGGGAGAGAGTCAAGGGCAAATAGAGGCAAAAAGACACAAGAATATGCCTCTAGAAGACCTAGAATCCACTTCAAGGAAGAAGTACACCTGATGAAGCAAAATTGTTGCAGTTCATTAGAATCATCTAATTCGAGTTTATCTAAGTTTGAACATAGTGAAGAACATGTGAATGTCCAACAGTGCAATTTCATGGATTCTGATGAGTGCAACTACAACCCTTTTTAGACAGACTCAGACTTTAGGTCAGAAACATAAAAGGCACAAGCCAAAGAGAAAGTGTGTATTGCACACAGTATTGATGATGATGAATCAAAAGTTTTGGCAGGCATCAAGATGCTTGCAGAAGGAGAAAAGAAAGAAAAACTTCTAGAAACTTTCTTACAAATCAAACACAGAGATCTTGGTAATACCTCAAAAGGTAATATTTCTAAAGCATTGTTTGTTGACGCTTCTTATGAGAAAAACACACAATCTTTTCAAAGGAACCAACAACATAAAAAACCAAGGTCTTTGACTCTAGGAGAAGTCATTCATGAGATTCATCATTTAAAAAATGAAATAGTTGAGCTGAAAGCAAAAATCTCTCAGATAGAAAAGGGAAAATGGCAAGAACTAGCATAAAATCCTAATGTCAAGATTTTTGAAGATATGCAAAATAGTGGCATAGGGTTTGGAAATATGAAGATCATGACCATTCAATATTAGCAGCACCATGTACTATTAAATGTTAATATACAAGGAGAAAACTTCACTCTCAGAACATTAATAGATTCGGGTGCAAACATAAATGTTTTAAACAAAAAATTTATCCCAACCAAATACTAGACCCCTGCATATAGACAAGTCACTGGGGTAGGTATACAGGATTTTCAATATGAAGTCTCTAGTGCAACTCTTTGTTTCTCAAGATATTGTATGAAAATGATAGATTTTTCATAGAATTTTTCTACAAATCAGGTAGCTCTGATACCATGTAGAAATTTCACTTGTAGAACAAATCGATATATGCAATGTCCTAAAGCATAATACTTGTTCTACTTCTACTAAACATTAAGCAGAAGCATAATCGAATTCATGAGCAACATCAAGTAGAAGCATGCATAACTGATCAAGAGAAATCAATCACACATAACACAGAATATATCACTATGGAAAGCACCAGCATAAAACCCCAACACTGTATTATCTATCAAGTGGAAATCCTCTTCAACATACAAAAAGAATCAGCTCAATAGCTATCCTGCTCTCTCTGTACTCTGATGATCTTCAATCATAAGATGAAAATCATGGACTACCTAGGCCTCAATATACAGGCCACAAGTCCTCCAATCTCCTATAATAGATCCTTCTCCATGCAAGGAATACTTACTAGAAATATCCAAGCGTCTGATAGTACACTGTCCCACATCTGATCTCAACTGGGTCTCTGACAAACTAACATGCAACAGCTATCCATGAGTGAATGCTCAGTTATCTAAAATAATAGTTGTCACATGCATGCAAGCATTAACAAACTATATTGTATTATTTTAATAACTTGTTAAAATAATCTAACTGGACTTGACTAGTTAGAACTAAGTCAATTGATTCTCTCATTATAGAACTCATACTTATTCCCTCAATCAATGGAGGAAATTAAGGATAAATTCCTCAATCAGTGGGACAACTCATGTGCATGCTCACAAAGACTTCAAATTCGAATTTCCTTAACTAATTAACTCAATTGAATTAATTAATTAATATTTCCAACAGCTGTTAAGACCAAAATTAATTTTACTTCCTATAGATAGACTAGGGACTGCTATAAATAGGGAGGGACCCAGAAATTCTATTTTTAGAACTTTGTATTTTTAGCAGTTTCACCTATCACCCAATGTGGCCAATGACCTCACTGGCCAAATTGCTATTTTTAGACATGTTATTTTTAGCAGTTCTATTTTTAGCACATTCTAAATTTAGCATTTCTTGCTGGACATTTTTCAACACTCCCTCTCAACAAGAAAGGATTTCTCTCGAACTTGATCCTGTAACTCTGGAATGTTCTGCATGCAACACATCTACCTGGTACACTTGCTCAAACAACACTTGGAACAAAAACACTCCCAACTGACCACTTTCTTGGGCTAGGAACATACCCTAATGCTGAAGCTCTACCTGCTGCTGACAAGTGCTCCCTCTCCGACATCTGTGCTACTGCAACATCTCCATGCATCTCACACCATTTCACACCTCTTTGTGCCACCTAGCACTGTGCAAAACACTTGTGCCTCTCGCATTGCTGCAGCCTGCTAGCTATGCACTATCCTGGGATTCCCTGCATTGTCGTTCTCTCTGCCACTCCATCCGCATCTGTCTCTACCCAATCAGTCAGTTCCTGCTACTCCACATCAGGGATCCTATATCAAGGTCTTATCCAAGAGGTTGGGTACCTCAAGGATCCTACCCCTCCTTCATGGGACGATCACTCTATATCGCCCCACCTCCTACCTGGAGGAATGGCTGCATGTGATCCCTCAACCCACCTGGCTCGAAGTTCCCCCCTATTGGAGGTCTTTGCATGAGTAGATGTCTTTACTTGATCTCCTCTCAGCTTCCCCTATTGTGGCTGCTCCACAACCTCCTGAAGTTGCTGCACCAATCGTGGCTCCTCCACAATTGTCTGAGACTTCTTCTGGAACGTTGAGAGGTAATATACTCTCCCTCTCAACCACCAAGTCTCTAACCTTTGCCTTGCTCCTCAAGGCTTTGCATGCATCTTTTACCTCAAGTGCATACAGGGTCTTGGCTAGCACATAAATCTATTTCCACTTTCCCGCTGTCACAAAATTTTCTAGAAAATGAGTTGATTTTAAATCAACGATATCTCCCTCATCCGAACTCTGATTCAGCCGATTTTTTTTTTTTTTGATTTTGGGTATTTTTCTGCAAGGAATCCAAATCTGCTATTTATTTCTGAAAATTTTGTATAAATTTTCAGATCTTCTCTACAAACTCTCGGCCCAAAACTCAAAACTTTGAAATCTCCTCTCAGTATACTGTTCTTGCTTGATCACCTGTGCTCTGATACCATGTAGAATTTTCGTAGAATTTTTCTACAAATCAGCTAGCTCTGATACCATGTAGAAACTTCGCTGGTAGAATAAACTGATATATGCAATATCCTAAAGCATAATACTTGTTCTACTTCTACTAAACATTAAGCAGAAGCATAATCGAATTCATGAGCAACATCAAGTAGAAACATGCATAACTGATCAAGAGAAATCAATCACACATAACATAGAATATATCACTGGGGAAAGCACCAGCATAAATCCTCAACACTGTATTATCTATCAAGTGGATATCCTCTTCAACATACAAAAAGAATCAACTCAATAGCTATCCTGCTCTCTCTGTACTATGATGCTCTTCAATCAGAAGATGAAAATCATGGACTACCTAGGCCTCAATATATAGGCCACAAGTCCTCCAATCTCCTATAATAGGTCCTTCTCCATGCAAGGAATACTTACTAGAAATATCCAAGCATTTGATAGTACACTATCCCACATTTGATCTCAACTGGGTCTCTGACAAACTGACATGCAACAGTTATCCATGAGTGAATCCTTAGTTATCTAAAATAATAGTTGTCACATGCATGCAAGCATTAACAAACTATATTTTATTATTTTAACAACTTGTTAAAATAATCTAATTGGACTTGACTAGTTGGAACTAAGTCAACTGATTCTCTCATTATAGAACTCATACTTATTCCCTCAATCAGTGGAGGAAATTAAGGATAAATTCCTCAATCAGTGGGACAACTCATGTGCATGCTCACAAAGACTTCAAATTCAAATTTCCTTAACTAATTAACTCAAATGAATGAATTAATTAATATTTCTAACTACTGTTAAGACCAAAATTAATTTTACTTCCTATAGATAGACTAGGGACTGCTATAAATAGGAAGGGACCCAAAAATGCTGTTTTTAGAACTTTGTATTTTTAGCAGTTTCACCTCTCACCCAATGTGGCCAATGACCTCACTGGCCAAACTGCTATTTTTAGACATGCTATTTTTAGTAGTTCTATTTTTAGCACATTCTAAATTTAGCATTTCTTGTTGCACAATTTTCAGTCAGAAATATTCCAATTCACTGCATTTTAGGCATAGAATCCACTTCAAGGAAGAAGTACACCTAATGAAGCAAAATTGTTGCAGTTCATCAGAATCACCTGATTCGAGTTTATCTGAGTCTGAACATAGTGAAGAACATGTGAATGTCCAACCGTGCAATTTCACAGATACTGATGAGTGAAACTGCAACCTTTCTAAGACAGACTCAGACTTTTGCTTAGAAACATAAACAGAAAAGGCACCAGCCAAAGAGAAAGTGTGTATGGCACACATTATTGATGATGATGAATCCAAAGTTTTGGTAGGAATCAAGATGCTTGCAGAAGGAGAAATGGAAAAAAAGCTTCTAGAAACTTTTTTAAAAATCAAACGCAGAGATCTTGGTAATACCTCAAAAGGTAATATTTCTAAAGCATTGTTTGTTAATGCTTCTTATGAGAAAAACACAAAATCTTTTCAAAGGAACCAACATCATACAAAACCAAGGTCTTTGAATCTAGGAGAAGTCAATCATGAGATTCATCATTTAAAAAGGGAAATAGTTGAGCTGAAAGCAAAAATCTCTCAGATAGAAAAGGGAAAATGGAAAGAACTAGGAGAAAATCCTAATGTTGAGATTTTTGAAGATATGCAAAATAGTGGCATAGTGTTTGGCAATGTGAAGATCATGACCATTCAGTATCAGTAGCACCATGTACTATTAGATGCTAATATACAAGAAGAAAACTTCACTCTTAGAACATTAATAGATTAGGGTGCAGACATAAATGTTTTAAACAAAAAAGTGATTCCAGCCAAATACTGAACACCTGCATATAGGCAAGTCACTGGGTAGGTACATAGGATTTTCAATAAGAAGTCTCCAGTGCAACTCTTTGTTTTTCAAGATATTGTATGAAAATGAAGAATGCAGTCGGAAATATTCCAATTCATTATATTTTAGGCAATATTTTTCTTGCTGCTGTTGAACCACATGGATCGGCCAGATTACAGGATGGCAAAACTAGTTATTTTATATATGTCCCTGATAACAAAGGTTTATTACAAACCATCACATTGCATTTTATTTCAACAACAAGAATATCCACCATGGTTCAGACTTTGCAGGAAGTGAATCTAACAGAAAGAAAAATGGGAGAATTAAAAGACCTCAAGTCCTCTCTCAGAATAAAAGAACAACTACAGTCCCCAAAGGTACAACAAAAAATCTTAGATCTCAAAGAGCAATTAGAAAATGATTGTTGTTTTGAAAACCCAAATGCTTTCTGGCATAGAAAGAAACACAGAGTTTCATTGTCGTTCAAACAAGAATATGATGGAAAATCATGCAAGAGCTGAGCCATACCTATGAACAATGAGTACATAACTCTATGCCAAAAGAAATCTCAGATCTCTTAAAAATAGGATTGATCAGAGAATCTAGCAGTCCTTGGAACTGCTACCGGTTCTATGTAAATAAACACTCAGAACAGATTAGAGGTGTTCCCAGATAATTCATAAATTACAAACCTCTAAATTCTGTACTAGCAGGTGATACATATCATATTCCCCAGAAAGGAATCCTAATAAGCCGAATAGCAAGAGCTAAAGTTTTCTTCAAATTTGATATGAAATCTGGGTTTTGGAAGGTTGTCGTAAAAGAAGAAGATAGATTCAAAACTGCCTTCAACATTCTTGCTTGTCATTATGAGTGGAATGTTATGCCCTTTGGCCAAAAACATTCACCATCCAAATTTCAAAAGGTCATGGACCAGGTTTTCAAGCTATACTTTGACTGGCTCATTGTATATATTGATGATGTATTATTCTTCTCTAAATCTGTAGAAAAACATTTCAAACATGTACAGATTTTTACACAAGTAGTCAAGATAAGTGGGCCCGTACTAAGAAAGAAGAAAATGGAATGGTTTCAGACAAAGATCAAATTCCTGAGACATACTATTGAGGTTGGCCAAATCACATTACAAAAGCATGCACTTGAATTTGCTGATAAATTTCCAGATATGATCACATATAAAAAACAATTGCAGGGATTCCTAGGATGTTTGAACTACGTCAACAATTTCTATGAAGGATGTGCCCATGATAGAAAATTGTTAAATCAAAGATTAAAAAAAGATCCAACGCCTTGGATTTCAGAACATACCAATGCCATCAAAAAAATAAAATCTAAGGTAAAAAGTTTACCTATTCTCTACCTTGCAGATGAGGATTTGCCAAAAATTGTAGAAAGTGATGCCAACAACATTAGATGGAGAGGTATTCTCAAGCAAACTAAAGGAGAAGAACAATTTATACAGTTTGCTTTAGGCATATGGAACCAAGCAGAACAAAACTATTCTACAATTGAAAAAGAGGTAAAAGCTGCATGGAATTGTATAGACAAATTTGACTTCAACCTCATACATAAAAGTTTTCTTCTCGGGACTGATGCTTCTGCTTTAAAGAAATTGTTAAAAAAAATACATAAAAAAGCCTAGAGAATCCAAGTTTTCCAAATTGCAAGCTTTGTTTGCAAATTTTGATTTTGATGTCGAGCATATAAAGGGAGAAAGAAACTGTCTACCAAATTTTTTGAGTCGGGAGTATCTGAAAAAATGAAATCATCTAATGGTTATTGTCACTGAATGGGACCCTAAAACACAGCAAGAAGAACTTAGAAATATCCCAGACAACACCTCATGGTCAATCTATGTTGAAAAATGGAAACCCACTTGGCGATTTAGAAACACCAAAGTTATGGATGCAAATCTACAGCCTCATCAAGGCTTACAACACCTTGCACCAAAAAGAAAGATTAACCCTAAGTCCGACACTTGGATACATGATATGGTGTATAAGAATTCAATGATGTATTTTAATCTTGCAGACAAAACATTAAGGGAAAGTTTTCATGATAGCAGTTTGATATGGAATGAGGGAAGCAATAGAACCAAAACATTTCATAAATATTATACTATCAATAGAACCAGATATTCTAAACATTCTGCAAGAATAATGTGGCCACAAAAGGATCTGAGCCTTGTATATCCTGACACTGTCTATAATTTCTAGGGCTATAAAGATCTCTAGTTGGATCATTTATGTAGAGAAGAAAGATCAGAAATATTGTATACATTATTAAAATTTGGACATGTCTTCATTACAACGTTATTGTTACAACCAACTTGGTTACATGAAGGTGGAGATGGTATGGGATAAATAAGACTACTATGGATCCAAGGTACTTTGAAAGAGACTTTCAAGGTGATTGCCAGGAGTGTAATGGCATGGAGTGTTTTCACTTTCCCTGTAAGACTATTGCAGATCTTTTTTTCTTTTTCTTTTTTGATGATCACATATTAGGCTATTCTTGAGAGGACATCATCATTGGTTAGCCTTAACTAAAATAAACCATCACATTATCCTCGAGAAAGTCCGAAGGATTTTTAAAAAAGCATGGGACGCTAGTGCAGCATACCATCATAGTAATGGTTGATTCCTTGGTAAAAATCCCTTGGGAACATAACTTAAAAGACTCCAAGGGTTCTTGTGGGCTTCTCCTCAAAAGCATCCACAATTTACAGTAATGTCTTGTCACTTGACTTTGATAGTGACTGATTTTCATGGGATTTTACGACAAAAATCTCAACATTGTAAATATCTTTTCCGTAGGATTTGGAATAATCTATACTTTGTAAAAATTCTAATTTTTCGAGACTCAAAGCACTTCTTAGACTTTTGGTGTGATTTGATCCACATCTCTGAATCTCAGTACGATTGTCTTTTGGTGTGATTTGATCCATATCTCATAATCTTAGTACAATGATCTAATGTTTGTCCCCTTCTCATCCTATAAAAAGAGAGAAGTAAGGCTCATTGGGACATTCGGAGTTGGAAAGTCTAAGAGTGAGAGTGAGAGTCTTGTTTTTTGAAGTCTGAGATAATCTTCCTACTCTGCATCTGTGAACTTTTGCGTTCGATCTGCTTGCATGACGAAGAAAGTATCTTTTAGAGTCGAGTTTGAAAAGCCTGCATATCAGGGCTTAACAACCCTGGTAAGAACCTAAAGTGGCTGAACTTATTAAGTTTGAGTCTGTGTTTGTTTCATAAAGTTCAGAGACAGAGTCTTCAAAGGGCCAGGTAGCCTCTGGAGTGCATCTTAATTTAAGGTGTAGTGTTTGGTAAATGCCCAAGCAGTCTATCTCTGATTGAAGTTTCTCTAAATCTTCCAGCCTTGTAATTCATCTTTTGAAATCAATAAAAGAGAGAAGTTTTTCAAAATGTTCCACATGAGTTTATGTTTTGTTATGTTATTTTAAATATTCTGTGAGAGGAGAGGTTCATCCGAGGTTCGCCAAGGATCGAGGGACATTTTTCTTGTGTTGGCAAGAGGCTGTTGAAGAGAATTATTGCTTGAAGATTTAGAGGTTCGTGTATGGGTTCGTGTAAGAGTTCATGTATTCATCACAAAAGATAGAAATTGCACAACAAGCTTCATTTTCTCCTTCCCGCCAGTTGGTTCCACCCTCTAAAAAATTTAAACCGCCAATATTATTTTGCACATGCCTCCCATATTTGGCCCCACTATCGTCCTCCTACGCAACATCCATCTCTGTCACACTCTGCTTGCTACACCGACCCCATGTTGTGCTCCACTGAACCTCTCATGCTCATCATCCCTGCTGCGTAGTTCTATACTTGCAAAATTTTAATGAATTTTTTTTGCTCTCCAACATGTCCCCAACGCAAAAATGTGGCTCTTCCCAAGCCACTCGGTCCTTCTTCGTCAAAGCAATATTTTCATTTATATCTTTTTGCAAATTTTCCCATGCTTTTTCCTGTGCTTCGACCTTAGAGTTTAGGTGCTCTGCCCTGATGGTCAGTTCCCTAGTGATAGCGTCGACATCCTCATTGTTTATAGTCTACATGGTCTTCAAAAAATTGTCACACTCATCTACTATCATCAATACCTGATCCTAGAGATCTTTCCAAGGTTTTTGTTCTTCTTGGAGTTTGTCTAGTGATTCCCTGAGTCACGAATTATCATGCATTGCTTTTCTTCTATGAGTGAGGTTCATCCTTCCTACTATTTGATCTATCTTTCTAATTTGGTCGTTTGCTTCTTGTGTCTGTTTGGTAACTTGTTTTACAGTTGGAACCTTTAACAAAGCATTCAAAATTTGGTCACCTTGTTCTACCATATCCTAACACTTCCTTTCATATTCATCCTACTACTCTTTCTCTTGTCAATCCAACTCCTTGCTTTGTTGTTCCTCGGCTGGTGTATGTGGTTATTGCTTGGCCTTGGCCTCTGCCACTTGCTCCTTTAATCATTGTATTGCCTCCTTAAATTTTGTTGCTAACTCTTAAGAAGGGGTCGTCACTTCAATTAACCCCTTGATGCATTTTTTGTATACTTAGGTAAGGGTAGTGTGGCACTCTAGGTTGTCCTCCATGAGTATTTGTTTTTCCTGGAGCAAATGTTCTTCTGCTTTATGTTTTTTCTCCAAATATGCCTGTGTGGTGGTAAGCCTATTGTGTAGCACCTAGGATGCATCACGATGCAGTTGTGTGAAGTCTTCCAAACACAATTATGACAATACTATGTTTACCTGCATTGAGACAACCAAAGTTTTTTGCGTAGACCCTTCCCAAACTTCTACAACAGTGCTTGATACATGGAATACACTCCTAGGTTGTTGGGATGATGAGGTGACAGTGGTCTATTATCAAAACTACGACTAAAACATATATGCCATAGAAGGAATCCCCCCTAGTTATTTCATAGTTGATGAAAAGGTGAGCTTAACATTTACCTCTATTATGTGCTTCTACAATTTCTCGAACTTTGTCAATGCTGCATCATCCCTTTAATCTCCAATGCGATGAAATCATCTTCTGTCAACATTTGGATCGGGGAGGCACGGGTGGCCTTTTGATTTTTCTTGGCCTCTGTGGTTGATGCACTACCTGCGCTACTTTTCAATACCTGCTTTTTGCTTTATTTCAGCTGCTCTCCTAGAGTTACAGGTTCCCCTTGTGACTCTTGTTTTAGGACAACTGAAGATTGGGATTCTTGCTACTCCTGGGTTGATGGAGTCTAGCCATTTCTTCCTTGCTTGAAATGGTTTTGAATTCCAAATATTTCTCCTTTGGTACCCTCCATGCAGGCTCCCATGCATTATTTATACCATCGATTTCTTCCACAATTAACTTGTAAGGTTCCTATCACCAACACTTATCTGGGTCTCTTTGTGGCAAAATCAGAATGTGGTGAGGGTTGGCCTTGAATTACGCCATACTCTTGAAATTTTTCACACTCTTGGTAGGTAAGCGTGGTGTTTCCTCAACCTTTCTTATCATATCTCCATAGAGACAAAACATGAGGGTGTTGATATTTTTGTACTCTGGCTCATTAGAAACCCATAGATTTTGAAATTCAGTCAATACAATTAGTTTTGTTGGGTCAATCAATAGTTGGAATGTTTATGGCCTCTCCAATATAACCAACGTTGTCAATATTAGCAACCATGGATAGTGAACTTTGTATTTAGCTCCTAGGTGTTTAGACAATCTTTCTTGAATTCTTGCAACAAGAAAGGATCCCATGCAAATTTCTCCCCTTTCGTGCATCGATTAGCTACAACAATAACCTTTGTAGGGACCTTATTCACTTGAAACTTGCGTAGGAGTTTACAAGAAATAGTCTGTGTCGCGAACCTGGTGACCCGTTCATTCACCATCAAAATCAGGAACCCTCGGTTCTCTCTCTGTGTTTGATATGTGTCGATCACCATTGCACTGAGAGCCTTGTCACTAATAAGTAACCCTCTGTTATTCAGAATTTATGACTGCACACATAAGTATCTTCCCTAAACCTAGTGGCCTGGTCTAGAACAACATAAAGCAAAGAATATAAAGTTATCCTAGATAAATTGGAGAATGGGAAGATGCTTACTTATGATTCGTCACAAGCTATTCTCTCCTCTCGGCTTGTAAGGTCCAATCATAGCTTTGGTTGCTATAATTAGAATCTGCACATACGATCAACACAAGCCAAAGATCTACGACATCTATGTAGCATTATCCAATCACTCTATTCAATGGATCAGCACAACATTGAAATATATGAATCTAAACATAACATAACACATATAGGAAAATTATATACTCTTTGTATTAATATGAAAAGAAGAGAGATTACAACCAAATATGGAAGTTGATCTTGTAGAGATCTCCCAAAGTTGACTTATCCTTATCACAAATCCCACCTCAATGTCACCCTAATGCACGAGGATGATAACTCTCTAAGGTTTAAAGCAACAACATGAGGGTATGATTAGTCTCTGAATGCTAACCCCGATGTTGTAGATGGTTGTGGATTTATAGGAGAGTGTGGTAATTTAGGAATTCTTATCCATTTACCAATCTAGGCTAGGAGGGAGGATGAGCTCAAGGGATAAGAGGTGAAATCTCTAAGGTAGGATAAGATAGGATTCAAAGACTTTATCCAATGTAAATGGTTGAAACAACTCCTGGAAGCTTCGAGGTTCTTTTTAATTTTCCCGAATTTCTAGAATTAGCGCACCCCCAACAAGGGACAACATGTTGCTTATCAGTGCTGGTGCAGAACTAGGCAACCTGCTACTGAACATAGGTCCCTAAAGGGCCAAGGTGCACTGGGACTTAAAAGCTTTGAAATGAAGCAGTCAAACCCAGAAACTCAGGGATTTGGAAGAGTCATGCTTTGGGGTTTGTGTAGGGATGATGACAAGGTGTTCATGGGTGTTGATTGATCGAGTTTGTAGGCCTATTGATCATATGTGAAAAAATTGTCTATAACAGATTGCCCCCTAACGTGCAAATTTAGAAATGACAACTAATGACTGAAGTGCTTTACCTTATGACAAGTTCAGATCAAGAACAACTAGTTGAGATCATCATTTGTTACAATTCATTTTCATCATGATATTTCTGTTGAGGGAGGCATACCCATGCTTAGCATATAAGCTAACATTACATGTATTATGATCAAGAATTCATCTCCATTGATGACGAGGTGTGGATCCATGATTGGATGATTGTATTGTATGATCATATCCATCATGCTTTGTAATCTTGCATTAATCATGAAATCACAGCCCAGATGGATGGAACTAGATCTGGGGTTTTCTATCTCATTCACTCAATCGTTCAATGTATGAGTCTAACCTTGCAAAGAAAGGAACTGAAGTCGAACATGGTAGACACCATATGATTATTGACCAATGATGTAAGCTGTTAACAAATGTGAGATAAACCATAGATGATGTTAATGGCTCTCAAGGTATTGCAATATAATTTGTATTGTGTGAATGAATGAGATGAAGTCGAACACCACACAAAATCAGTTGGTCGAAGGCCAATGATGAAAACCTGTCGCTGAGAGTGAGGAAACTTTCCATTGATGTATGCAAGTCCCAAGGTACTGATGAAAGAGTTTCTAAGTCAACTTTCTAGATAATGAGCTGATGTCGAAAGGGAGTGTGTTGTCATAAGAGGGCCTTGATGTATCCCCCATCAACGACACGAAATGGGTATCATGATTTGAGATAGAATGACATCGATGTGAAACTGGTTCAGGAACGACACACATGGAATGAAGGCGTAAGAGTATTGTAGCATATATCAACTAAATGACTTCTCTTGAACACATCGACAACATTGAATGGAGTTGGAGGCATTGACCTAAAACTGAAAACAAAGGATTTTATATGGTGTGATCAACCAAAAGACAAGTAGATTTCCCAACCCAACAACCATAGAGATGAAGTGGAAGAGTGTCGTGTTCAAGAGTGACTCACTACCATAATAGGTAGAGTACCATGTTTTCCTAACTTCCCCAACCATTTCTGGTATGTACCTATTTATTTTTTAACAAGCTTGAGGAGGATAACATATGCTTGATCTATAAGTTCATCCTTTAGATTAATCCCTCTGATTATTTTTAACAAACCCTGAGCAGGAGTGGTTCGGTCTTGTCATGTTCAATGAGTCCATTGTTGTTTGATTTTTTTACGAGTCCATCGAAGGTATACTCGACTCCTTTTTCATGTTTAGAGAGTTTGAAAAAGAGGCGAAAAAGAAAAATCCAAAGGTTCCTTTTCGTAAATTGTCTCTTAAGTTCAAAAAGGCAGAAAATCGTACTCAAGAGAACCTATTATCCATGTTCGGCTAAGGTATTCATTTTTTGTCAATAGTCTATCTCAGTCTGGAAAAGGGTCAAACTTATACTGAGTAGACGTCTTTTCATTTACTTTTACAAGTTCGAAAAAACAAGTGCTCAACAATATTTTCATGTTTAGGGTGTCTGAAAAGAGATGAAAGAGGACTCCTCCTAGAGGAATGAGTGGTATAAAGGGTAGCAACTGGTTTTGGTCACGATGGAATTGATAAAAAAAATGTAGAGGTCAAGATGTTGGCTAGTAAGAACACTCATCATAGAGATTCATTAGGAAATCGTAAAACAACCAAGTGAAAGTGTATGATCAGTCAAGTAGGTAGTGACGACGGAAAGAGAAAACCAAGGCTCATCTGGAAAAATTAGGCTGATAAAAATGGCAATCACGAGAGGTAGGATGAAAATGGTTTCATTTTTACACAAGCTTGAAACAGGTGGAAACTTTGCTTGAGAATACTTGAAGATGGTTTCATTTTTTCACAAGCTTGAAACATGAGAAAAACTATGCTTGAGAGTGGTTTCATTTTTACACAAGCTTGAAACAGAGAAAAACTATGCTTGAAATAAGTTTGCATGCCCCCAACATAATGACTCAATTCTAAGCACATGCCCACCAAGCTTCATTTCATTCACCTAAGTAAAATATTGGTTGCTAACAGGTGGATGGAATGAAGGTTCATTTATGAGATCAAGTGAAAGACTTGACTGGGAATTTACGAGATCTAATCAAAGACTCAAATTGGAAGGCGATTTGTTTCATTTTTTAATGAGCTTGACACAATAAAAGAACTATGCTCATGGAACCTTGTTTCATTTTTTAACAAGATTGACACAAGAAAGGGAACTCTATTATATGAACTGTTGAAGTCTGGAATTGTTTCTTTTTTACTATCCTTTTTGTCCTCTTATTTCATCTTCTTTCACCTTCTTATCACCATTTTGTAGCAAACATAGCATGTTTAAGGTCAAGGTCAACTCTTTTTTTTGGTAGGTAAGCACCCACGGGGGATTTGAACCAGTGACATATTATAAGGACTGCCTTAACAGTGCACCCATTCACCGTCAATCCAAAGCCCCGTGGGCAGTTCAAGGTCAACTCTCAAAAAGGTATTCATCATACATAATTAGAATATTTTATTCCTAATGAATTATGATGAAAATATTCTTACAACTACAGAATTATAAACATTCTGCAATCGATATTTGTTTCCACAACGAAATCCATTGTTAGACAGGTTGCAACACTCCAGTAAAGAGAAAAAGACTACCAAAAGGTGTCAAATGGATTCCAAATGGACAACCACCTACTTACATCACTTTTTCCTGGAGCAAATGTTCTTATGCTTTATGTTTTTTCTCCAAATATGCCTGTGTGGTGGTAAGCCTATTGTGTAGCACCTAGGATGCATCACGATGCAGTTGTGTGAAGTCTTCCAAACACAATTATGACAATACTATGTTTACCTGCATTGAGACAACCAAAGTTTTTTGCGTAGACCCTTCCCAAACTTCTACAACAGTGCTTGATACATGGAATACATTCCTAGGTTGTTGGGATGATGAGGTGACAGTGGTCTATTATCAAACTACGACTAAAACATATATGCCATAGAAGGAATCCCCCCCTAGTTATTTCATAGTTGATGAAAAGGTGAGCTTAACATTTACCTCTATTATGTGCTTCTACAATTTCTCGAACTTTGTCAATGCTGCATCATCCCTTTAATCTCCAATGCGATGAAATCATCTTCTGTCAACATTTGGATCGGGGAGGCACGGGTGGCCTTTTGATTTTTCTTGGCCTCTGTGGTTGATGCACTACCTGCGCTACTTTTCAATACTTGCTTTTTGCTTTATTTCAGCTGCTCTCCTAGAGTTACAGGTTCCCCTTGTGACTCTTGTTTTAGGACAACTGAAGATTGGGATTCTTGCTACTCCTGGGTTGATGGAGTCTAGCCATTTCTTCCTTGCTTGAAATGGTTTTGAATTCCAAATATTTCTCCTTTGGTACCCTCCATGCAGGCTCCCATGCATTATTTATACCATCGATTTCTTCCACAATTAACTTGTAAGGTTCCTATCACCAACACTTATCTGGGTCTCTTTGTGGCAAAATCAGAATGTGGTGAGGGTTGGCCTTGAATTATGCCATACACTTGAAATTTTTCACACTCTTGGTAGGTAAGCGTGGTGTTTCCTCAACCTTTCTTATCATATCTCCATAGAGACAAAACATGAGGGTGTTGATATTTTTGTACTCTGGCTCATTAGAAACCCATAGATTTTGAAATTCAGTCAATACAATTAGTTTTGTTGGGTCAATCAATAGTTGGAATGTTTATGGCCTCTCCAATATAACCAACTTTGTCAATATTAGCAACCATGGATAGTGAACTTTGTATTTAGCTCCTAGGTGTTTAGACAATCTTTCTTGAATTCTTGCAACAAGAAAGGATCCCATGCAAATTTCTCCCCTTTCGTGCATCGATTAGCTACAACAATAACCTTTGTAGGGACCTTATTCACTTGAAACTTGCGTAGGAGTTTACAAGAAATAGTCTGTGTCGCGAACCTGGTGACCCGTTCATTCACCATCAAAATCAGGAACCCTCGGTTCTCTCTCTGTGTTTGATATGTGTCGATCACCATTGCACTGAGAGCCTTGTCACTAATAAGTAACCCTCTGTTATTCAGAATTTATGACTGCACACATAAGTATCTTCCCTAAACCTAGTGGCCTGGTCTAGAACAACATAAAGCAAAGAATATAAAGTTATCCTAGATAAATTGGAGAATGGGAAGATGCTTACTTATGATTCGTCACAAGCTATTCTCTCCTCTCGGCTTGTAAGGTCCAATCATAGCTTTGGTTGCTATAATTAGAATCTGCACATACGATCAACACAAGCCAAAGATCTACGACATCTATGTAGCATTATCCAATCACTCTATTCAATGGATCAGCACAACATTGAAATATATGAATCTAAACATAACATAACACATATAGGAAAATTATATACTCTTTGTATTAATATGAAAAGAAGAGAGATTACAACCAAATATGGAAGTTGATCTTGTAGAGATCTCCCAAAGTTGACTTATCCTTATCACAAATCCCACCTCAATGTCACCCTAATGCACGAGGATGATAACTCTCTAAGGTTTAAAGCAACAACATGAGGGTATGATTAGTCTCTGAATGCTAACCCCGATGTTGTAGATGGTTGTGGATTTATAGGAGAGTGTGGTAATTTAGGAATTCTTATCCATTTACCAATCTAGGCTAGGAGGGAGGATGAGCTCAAGGGATAAGAGGTGAAATCTCTAAGGTAGGATAAGATAGGATTCAAAGACTTTATCCAATGTAAATAGGATTCAGTTAATTAGGATTTAATATAACTTTAGAATGAAAGAACATGTGCATAATCACTCTCCAATTTGTGTCCATACTTAGAAATAGTTTCATTTCTAGAATCAATTAGTTCACAAGAAAAATCCTAACATATATAGTGCACAAACATTTCACAAGTACACAAATCTCGGTTGACAATTAATAAAGGAAATTAAGAACAATTAATTTACCAGATAGGAACCTTGTTTCATTTTTTAACGAGCTTGCCACAAGAACTACTCCTGGAACTTTGATCATGACCTTCAAGAGGCTATGGCTTCCAAGATGTTCTCATCATATGGGAGGACAACACTCTGGAAGGGATACATATCAAGGGATCTAATGGAAAGATCAGGCTCCAATGCCCCCTGTACACAATGCACTACATCAACTACTAGATCATTAGTAGACGCATGTATAGAACAAGTTGCCACATAATTAACCTATGGCGAAGGAGATACCAATTGAATATAAGCACTATTTAGGTAATTTGATTGATTGAGAGTTAAATTAGGACCAACAAATGAAAGCTGGTCAATGGTCATGATTCTTCCTTCATGCGGGAAACCCATCACACAAAAGAGTGAAAAGGCAAGAGCTCCCATATCATAAACATAGTCACGCCCAAGGAGTAAATTAAAATCCAAAGGGACTTGGACTAGCATCACATCGATATAGACAATATTTCCTCCCAAAGTAATAGGAAATTGATAAAGGATCCCTAACTGTTGACTAGTTCCTCTGTTAAATGCCAAAATATTCTGGGTAACAGTAACAAGTTGTGGAGAACCTAAAGCTTGCCAAGTAGTTGAGGACAAAATACTAATAGATGCGCCTTCGTCTATGACTATGCCAAGTACGAGTACATTATAATCCTATAATATGATTTGGAAGGGCACGTAAGGAGGAAGATGATATCCTTCCATTCGACTCCAATCATAGGAAGTGACCATACTACTTGGAGGGGGTGTCGTGGGAATGACAAAACTGCCACCTTGTGCTATGGGAATGGGCTAACTATTCCCCAACATTTTGGGAATGGGATGATTTCCCCCCTATGCTGTGGGAATGGGAGGATTGTTCGCCTGTGTTGTGGGAATGAGAGGATTGTCCCCCTATGTCATTGGAATGGGAGTATTGCCCCCCAATTCATTGGAACCTAAAGAAACGAGAAGAACTTGAGCAATATGAACTTCACTCTCTAAGAGAAAGGTAGTCAACTGAAGGTGGAATCAAGTCAACTGTTTTCTCAAGCAATGGTTGGTTGGGAACAAGCTCATGGGCTCCATGTTCAGATAGAGTGGGATTGATTGGATATGGATTGTGATCAATCACTTGATAAACTAGTGGAGGATTGGGAGAAATTTTTTGATAACCAGCCAGAAGATGAGGGTGAGAAGATGTTAGTTTTTCCAACACTTTTGAGGCTTCATCCATATAAGGACAAAGGTGAATAGGATGACTTAATTCACATAGCCTAAAGGGAATTTTGACTTTACCCTTCTTTCCATGGATCTTATGCTCACCAGTCGATGGTTTGTTGCCAGTATGATCTTCAGAAGCTGATGACAAAGGCTATTGTGAGCCTGTGGACCACACTTCTAATACCTTGGTAATACTATGAAAATATTTAAGAAGGTGATCACCCTTACATAACTTGCAAGGGAATTTAACCTTGTTGGTTTGATTGAAACATTTGTCCATACTAGTTGCCTTGGTAGCAATGGTTGCTTGGTTTCCCCCCTGCTTATTTTTCTTCTTCTTCTACATCCTCTTCATCTTCTTCTTAGCTTCCTAGTTACTAGAATTAAGACTTTCACCAGGTGAGGAGGAAGAAAGGGATGAAGAAACAATAGCTGAAGAAGGAAAATGGTCAAATTTAGGATAAACTTCAGGTTGATGTTGTTCAAGTGGAGGACTAATTGGTTGAGAAGCAGTTTGAACATTCAGAGCCAAAGAGTTCAAAAATAACCAAAATGGCAAACCAATGGTAAATCCGAGAAGGGAAAACATTTCCACATAAGGAGCACCAATATTTCCAAAAGAAGGAAAAGGATCAGGATTCCCGTCAGAGGGGTTTCCTTGACTGGTGGACTCGGGAACTATTGCCATTAGTCTCAACCTAGATCCACAAAGAAGTTGTTCCACAGGGAGGATGTTGTTCCATGGTGAATTAATTGATTTTAGAAATTAAAGACACAAAATAAAGATAAAAAGGGGTAAGCTACCCAAAAAGGATTACCAGGTCACTGTGAATTGCAATATACCACCATGGTAAACCAAGGATTTACGTACATTAAGGAAATCTGCCTAAATGTTGTTTTTGGTGCATCACAATGTATAAGGCAGCCGACTTGGTTACCTAAGGTGAGGATAGCAACCTAGTGGGGACTTCCAAAATATACTCAGAGGTACATGGAAGAGTAGTCCGTAGTAGTGTTGTCTAATCTGTAACTGTATGATGAGAGTGCTCCCATATATTTTTCATACGTGGGGCGCCATCTAATATACCTAGAGGTATGCGGAGAACGGTTTGATACACTTATGTACATGGAACGGGATATCACCCCAGAATGAAATGCTGGGAAAAAATGATAGCTCCTAGGTTTTAAGATGCCAGAACACGTCTCTATCATAGACCTTTAGATGTGTCATTAAGTTTCAAATGCTCCTTAGGTTAATTGAGTGAAGTTTAGAGTTTATCTTGAATTATATATCGATTTCAAGGTTCAAGACTCGATGTCACCTGAACACACCTATGATGCAACTAATATGATAAAAAAACTCTTTTCATTTTCCTTTTAATAATGAAAGGCCTAACGAGGTAGGGGAAGAAGAAATCAATCAATAATGCAACAAACAAGTGATACAACAATTGATCTCCTCAATTTCACTATTCCAATCAAAATCAAAGCCTCATATGCAATGCAAATAATTGTTTTTATTTTCTTTTATTTCAGTGTTTCAAATGCAAAGAAACATATGAACGCAACTTGATCGCTGATGAAAATAAACCACATAGACTTTAACTGTAATGTAAAAGTTACTTTTCAAATTCAACAATCAATCTATGCATATAAACCTGAATTGACAAGAAAAGGAAAGAACGTAATAAAATCTTATAAAAAAGGTGATGACACTCAGAGGCAATTAACACTAATATCTAATTTAGTCAGTGATTGAGGGGGGATTTCTTTTACAAAAAAACTCAAAAATTGTTAAGAAACTGAATGAAACCTCTGAATAATGACCAAAGGAAAATTCACTCAATTTTACACAAAATCAATTGTTATATTGGCTTCGAAAAGATATGAACACACTCAGAGGCTCAAGGAAAACGTGTTACACCAAAGAAAATCGAAGAATAAGGCACAAAAGGTAATTTTTTACACGAAACGGTGATTAACACAGGTGTTGAAAGGGCACTAGTGCTCCGAAGTGCTGGTGCGAAGAAGGCTAGGGTGCACTGCAATGCTCTATCTCTAGACCAAGGGGAGAGTTGATCAAGGTAATGGAAAGTTCTAACACAAAAGATCAATGAATCTCAATGAAAGGTCTTCCTAGGGTCAATATAGTCTAAGTGAGGCAATGAAGACCTATTCAAGAGGCGAAACAAGTACTAGGGACAAGGAAACCACTAAAAGAATGAAATGATCCCTAGTATAAGTCGCCAATTTGTTATTTGGAATTTACGATTGTAGACATAAGTATCATCAACAAACCTAGTGGACTGGTCTAGAACAAGAAAAAGCAAAGAATATAAAGTTATCCTTAGAGAAGTTAGAGAATGCAAAGATGCTTACTTATGATTTGTTGCAAGATCTTCTATCCTCTTGGCTTGTAAGCTCCAATCACAATTGTGATTGCTATAATTAGAACCCACACATATACTCAACACAACCCAAAGCTATACGACATCTATGGAGAATTATCAAATAACTCTATTCAATGGATCATCATAGCATTGAAATATATGAATGTAAACATAACATAACACATATAGGAAAACAATATACTCTTTGTATTAATATGAAAAGGAGAGAGTTTACAATAAAAATGGAAGTTGATCTTGTAGAGATCTCCCCATGTTGACTTGTCCTTCATTGTCACAAAGCACACCTCAATGTCACCCTAATGCATGAAGATGATAACTCTTTAAGGTTCAAATCATCAATATGAGGGTATGATTAGTCTCAAAAATCCAACCCTTATGTTGTCGATGGTTGTAGATTTATATGAGAGTGTGGTAGTTTAGGAATTCTTATCCATTTACCAATCTAGGCTTGAGATCTACTCTTGATGGGAGGATGAGATCAAGGGATAAGAGGTGAAATATCCAAGGTAGGATTAGATTGGATTCAAAGTCTTTATCCAAGGTAAATGCTTGAAACAACTCCTAGAAGCTTTTGGAAGAGGAAGCTTTGGTATTCTTTTCAATTTTCCTAAATTTCTAAAATTGGCGCACCCCCAACAAGGGACAACCTGCTACTGATCAGCGTTGGTGCAATACTGGGCAAGCTCCTACTGAACACATGTCCCTAAAGGGCCAGGGTACACTAGGCCTTAAAAGCATTGAAATGAAGCAGTAAGAGCAAAAAAATCAGGGATTTGGAAGGGTCATTCTTAGGGCTTTGTGTAAGGATGATGACAAGGTGTTCATGGATGTTGATTGGCCCAGTTTATAGGCATATTAATAAGATGTGACAAAATGGCCTATAACAACTAGGTCTTCTCTTTCCACTGGGAGACCTGTAATCCTGTGGATTAGTTCTACAGTTGGGGGCACAGGCTGGTTGAGCCACAAAAATCCATCATGTACATAAGATAACAAGCACTTGGTAACAAATGTCACTTTGGCCCCCCGTCTAAAGTTTGGAATGTGGAACATATTTAGAATGTTAGTAGTCTCCAAACATTGGGTCCAATCCCGCGGTCTCAGCTCAAGTACATTTTGTGGATTCAACGCCCTTTACAAATAATATTGAAGGTTAGGATGTCGGGAAGTATCACACAAATTATGATATGAGTACTTAATATGTTCCATGAAACTGCTCATTTTTCCTTAGCTAAGCACTCCCGATGGAAGAGGTGGCATTTGTAATGTATACTTGTATATTTTAGGTGTCAACATTGTTGCCTGTGGCCTTAAGAATGGCCGCGTATACTTTGGCACTACTATGCAACCCACAACAATTGTCAGTTCTACCTATTTTGTACTCAACTCCATGCATGTATTCTCTTCTTATGTTTTAGATCTTCTCTTTTTCTAGGATGCCTTTCTTTTTTCTACTCGTTTCCCCTTGTCCTTTGACGGGAATAAATGGTATTTCAGGCATGTCTTCCACTCTTATGCTACCTATATTTCTCCTTCCATAATTATTTATTTGTGACTTCCTTCCCAATCTTCCACTTCCTCTCCTATCTCTCCTCTGATTCAAGTTCTTTTAATTCACAACTTCTCTTTTTCCCTTTACTCCTTGTTTATTATCTCTTATCAACCACTTGGTACTATTCTCCCGCATGTATTCATCCACCCATCCTACCTCACATTCTCGTGCCATTATTCTTCCTTGACACCATAACCTAACATGATCTATAATTACAACAAGCATATGTTTGCCATAGGTTGAAATGACGACTGCCTTTCCCAGCTATGATTGTATCTCTTCGACAACAGTTCCCTTGTATGCTACCAATTTTCCTCATAATTGCTAGTTATTTGCCCAAGGCATGCTCCTTAATTATCTGTAGGATTTCTTCTTGGTTGAGTTGCTAGTGATCATTTTATGTTAGCCACAATTGTATTGATATGACTAGGACTCCTTTTGGTGGCAATCGGCGTGCCACTCACCTACCCACGTCGTCACTGTTAGTTACAAACTATGAATATCATTAATCCCAACACTGTGCGTTGTCTAATTTACCACAATACCTCTTCGAGTGCGAAGTGATCAACTTCTTTAGAACCAGGACAGAATAAACAACTCCTAAAACCCACTCCTACTATCCTAAGTTTCCTAAAACTGAACATTTGTCTACCTTATTTTATGTACAACTAGTAGACTAGCCTCTTATCTTCTCTATCTAGAGTGCACAGGAGCCCAGTTGTCTCTATAAAGCTTTAGCCTGCTCTCGTTAACAAACCCCTTGCGTGGTGTGTCATCCAAATTCCCTAACTGTACTGCATTAGCATCAGTCACATGTTGGATAATATAGTGTCCCATCCAATGCATCTAGAATTTACCTGGATGTATTAGAAATTTACAATCATATAGCAATACTAATTCACCCACCTAGAATGTATTTTGCTTAATCATTTAATCGTGCCATGCCTCGTATTTGGCCTTTTGCACCACCTGGTGGAAGCTAGATAGCGCCCGATTTTCCTCCAACTGCAGTGGATCCTGTGATCACCTTTCCACTAATTGGTTGAGAAGAAGTTTGAACATTCAGAGCCAGAGAGTTAGAAAATAACTAAACTAGCAAACCAATGGTAAATCCAAGAAGGGAAAACATTTCCATATAAGGAGCAGTAATATTTCCAAAAGAAGGAAAAGGATCAGGATTCCCGTCAGAGGGGTTTCCTTGACTGGTGGACTCGGGAACTGTTGCCATTAATCTCAACCTAAGATCCACAAAGGAGTTGTTCCACAGGGAGGATGTTATTTCATGGTCAACTAATTTATTTTAGAAATTAAAGACACAAAATAAAGATAAAAAGGGGTAAGCTATGCAAAAAGTATTACCAGGTCACCGTGAATTGCAATATACCACCATGGTAAACCAAGGATTTATGTGCATTAAGGAAATTTGCCTAAATGTTGTTTTCGGTGCATCACAATGTATAAGGCAGCCGACTCGATTACCTAAGGTGAGGATAGCAACCTAGTGGGGACTTCCCAAATATACCCGGAGGTACGTGGAAGAGTAGTCTGTAGTAGTGTTGTCTAATCTGTAACTGTATGATGAGAGTGTTCCCATATATTTTTCATACGTGGAGCGCCATCCAATATACCTGGAGGTACGCAGAGAATGATTTGATACAGTTATGTACATGGAACAGGATATCACCCCAAAAAGAAATGCTGGAAAAAAATGATAGCTCCTACGTTTTAAGACGCCAAAACATGTCTCTAGCCTAGACCTTTAGATGTGTCATTAAGTTTCAAATGGTCCTTAGGTTAATTGAGTGAATTTTAGATTTTATCTTGATTTATATATCGATTTCAAGGTTCAAGACTCGATGTCACCTGAACACACCTATGATGCAACTAATATGATAAAAAAAAACTCTTTTCATTATCCTTTAAATAATGAAAGGCCTAACTAGGTAGGGGAAGAAGAAATCAATCAATAATGCAACAAACAAGCGATACAACAATTGATCTCCTCACTTTCACTATTCCAATCAAAATCAAATCCCTATATGCAATGCAAAAAATTGTTTTTATTTTCTTTTATTTTAGTGTTTCAAATGAAAAGAAACATATGAATGCAACTTGATCGTTGACAAAAATAAACCACACAGACTTTAACTGTAATGTAAAAATTACTTTTCAAATTTAACAATCAATCTATGCATACAACTCTGAATTGACAAGAAGAAAGAAAGAACGTAATAAAATCTTATAAAAAAAGGTGATGACACTTGGAGACAATTAACACTAATATATAATTTAGCCAGTGATTGAGGGGGGGTTTTTTTACAAAAACACTCAAAAATTGTTAAGAAACTGAATCTAACCTCCGAATAATGACCAAAGGAAACTTCACTCAATTTTACACAAAATCAATTGTTATATTGGCTTCAAAAAGACATGAACACACTCAGAGGCTCAAGGAAAACGTATTACACCAAAGAAAATCGAAGATTAAGGCACAAAAGGTAATTTTTTGCACGAAACGGTGATCTACACAGGTGCTGAAAGGGCACTAGTGCTCCGAAGTGCTGGTGCAAAGAAGGCTAGGGTGAACTGCAATGCTCTATCTCTAGACCAAGGGAAGAGTTGATCAAGGTAATGTCTAACACAAAAGATCAATGAATCTCAATGAAAGGTCTTCCTAGGGTCAATATAGTCTAACTGAGGCAATGAAGACCTGTTCAAGAGGCGAAGCAAGTACTAGGGACAAGGAAACCACTAAGAGAATGAAACTATCCCCAGTATGAGTCGCCAATTTGTTATTTGGAATTTATAATTGCAGACATAAGTATCATCAATAGACCTAGTGGACTGGTCTAGAACAAGAAAAAGCAAAAAATATAAAGTTCTCCTTAGAGAAATTAGAGATTGCAAAGATGCTTACTTGTGATTTGTCGCAAGCTCTTCTATCCTCTTGGCTTGTAAGCTCCAACCACAATTGTGATCGCTATAATTAGAACCCGCACATATAATCAACACAACCCAAAGCTCTACAACATCTATGGAGCATTATCAAATAACTTTACTCAATGGATCAACATAGCATTGAAATATATGAATGTAAACATAACATAACACATATAGGAAAACAATATACTCTTTGTATTAATATGAAAAGGAGAGAGTTTACAATAAAAATGGAAGTTGATCTTGTAGAGATCTCCCCATGTTGACTTGTTCTTAATTGTCACAAAGCACACTTCAATGTCACCCTAATGCATGAAGATGATAACTCTCTAAGGTTCAAATCAACAACATGAGGGTATGATTAGTCTCGAAAATCCAACCCTTATGTTGTCGATGGTTGTAGATTTATAGGAGGGTGTGGTAGTTTAGGAATTCTTATCCATTTACCAATCTAGGCTTGAGATCTACTCTTGATGGGAGGATGAGATGAAGGGATAAGAGGTGAAATATCCATGGTAGGATTAGATAGGATTCAAAGTCTTTGTCCAAGGTAAATGGTTTGTTGACACCTAATCCGAAACGGATGGGTGAACTGGACAGTCATCCAGAAGATGAACTGATCCGCCATATTTATGTATATAAATATATATTAGCTAATGAATAATATCAATTAGTTTTCTCTCGCTCATTCATTCTGGAGTTACCCTGGCCTGACATGGTATTAGAGCACAGGTCCCAGAAATAGTTGTAACTCCTGCCTGAGAGCTGCTCAGTCTCTGACATCCCTGAAATAGCTGAAGACTGTCGCTGCCTGAAGACTGTCGCTGCCTGCAAACGCCTAGAATCAGTAACGTATGGAAATATTCCTGCGCTATTATGAAGGATTGAATGCTTGTATATATGAAAACGCTGTTTGGAATTTAAATGCTGTCCGCTGCCTGTTTAAATATTTTGGTCCTCTGCCTATTTAAATTACCTAGAACGTTGCCTGGAATGTTGCCTCGGCTACCTGGAACGCTACCTGCCCGCTGCATGTATTTTGTTTTGGTTCGCTGCCTGACATTGCCTATGAACATATCCGTATCAGAATTTTGGAAACGTTGGATCCTGTTTTAGAAATGTTTCTGGAGGTTGTAAATTTTTTTGGATCTGGATCCATCCGCTAAAGGTAAAAGAGGGGAACGAAATTGCGTTTTTTTTCTTTTCACTGGGAGAAGTCGGAAGGTCAGAGTCCATTTTTTGTTGGAGACCGTGAGCACAACCCGTCGCTGGCAGTTGCTTAGAGTTGGAGCCTTACGCTGTCGAGTGTATTGAGGTTAAACATAAACATAGATTAATCCATGTGTTAGTGGTTCGTTGGACTGGGTGCTTTATATTTCTGAATTCAGTTAGATCCATATTGGTGTTGATATTCAAATCGATTCGGGTTCTGTTACCATTTCCTATCAATTCTTTCAAAGTGCATTGTCGCATAGCCATTTTCTATTGTTCTGTCGTGTGACTTGGATTTGGGTATCAAGCTGAACGTTTGTGGGCAGCAAAGACCTGATACCAGGCTTTGAGATCTGTTAAGGTCCTAAAACAATAAATTCCTTACTCCTATCTTCATTTTTCAATCATCAATCAACCATTCATGGTAGTGCTATGGCGATAACGACATGCGGACGGCTTGGTAGCGGGCAATGCATTGCAAAATGTTGCTTTGATGCTGCTTTATGTAATATTATGCCTTTTCTTACAGTTGGTTAAGCATATTATAGCAGAAGTTTGAAGTGTTTTGAACTGTAGCCTGATATATATTATAACAGAATTTTCAAGTGTAGCCTGATATAAAAATGGTGATTTAAAGCAGAGACAAACATGGTGATAACAGAATTTTTAATATGGAATGATTTTGTATATATATGGTGATATAAAGCAGATTTTTAAATGATTTTTTCTCCATATCAAAATCATTTTTAAAGCAGAGATATACATAGTAATTCTCCATATCAAAATCATTTTTTTTAAGCAGCAGAAGTTTTTTAAGAGCAGTTTTCTTTTGCCATCAGAAGTATATATCAGCAAAAGTTTTATATCAGCAGAAGTAACCTTTTACAGAATGCATTCAATCATCTCTATGATAGGAATAGTTCTCACTAGCAAGGAGAACTATCCTGACTGGTCCCGGATGGTACAACACACCCTCATTTTCAATGAGCTGTGGAAAGGAGTGTGTGTCGGAGAAGGAGACAGTGACCCC
>APFE031269033.1:57989-136209 GCA_000404065.3 Pinus taeda
CATTGGTCTGCTGCAAAAAGAGTTCTAAGGTACTTGAAGGGAACTCAAGACCTTGGAATCAAGTATACACAGGTAGATAACTTCAGCTTGATTGGATACTCTGATTCAGACTTCGATGGAGATAAAGAAACTGGAGTATCTACTTCAGGATATGCTATGTGTCTTAGATCAGGAGCTATCTCTTGGAGATCACGCAAACAATCAGTTCCAGCAGATTCCACAATAGAAGCATAATACGTGGTAGCAGCTGAAGCAACAAAAGAAATTGTGTGGCTCAGAAAAATTCTTGAAGATTTGCAGGTGAAACAAGTACAATCAACTCCACTCATGATTGAAAACACCTCTGCAATAAATTTGGCCAAGAACCCAAAGTTTCATGATCGTACAAAGAATATCAATACTAAATATCATTTGATCCGACATCATGTTGAGGCCAAAACAATCCATCTCCGCCATTGTTCCACAAATGAGCAAGTTACAGACATCTTCACCAAAGCGCTTGGAAGAGAAAATCTTGAAAGATTCAGAACGATGCTTGGACTCACCAACATCCCTTCAGATTAAGGGGGGGAATGTTGACACCTAATCCGAAACGGACACCGAATCACACCCGGCTCGCGCTGGGGGGGAGATTGTTGGGCATTGGATAATCCAGCACTCCCCGTGTGTTTCGTGACATGGACTAACCGCCTCTTGAGGATCCGTTAACTCTGGCGATGCGTCCATTTACTAACACCTGCGGGTTTTGGTGTAATGGCAATCGTGATCCCAACATGGTTGATACAACTCCTAGAAGCTTTTAGAAGAGGAAGCTTCGGGATTCTTTTTAATTTTCCTAAATTTCTAAAATTAGCACACCCCCAACAAGGGACAACCTACTACTGATCAACGCTGGTGCAAAACTAGGTAAGCTCCTACTGAACACATCTCCCTAAAGGGCCAGGGTGCACTAGGCCTTAAAAGCATTGAAATGAAGCAGTCAGACCCAAAAAATTAGGGATTTGAAAGGGTCATTCTTAGGGCTTTGTGTAGGGATGATGACAAGGTGTTCATGGATGTTGATTGACCCTGTTTATAAGCATATTAATCATATGTGACAAAATGGCCTATAACACTTGGGTCTTCTCCTTCCACTGGGAGACCTGTAATCCTGTGGATTAGTTCTACAGTTGGGGGCACAGGCTGGTTGAGCCACAAAAATCCATCATGTACATAAGATAACAAGCACTTGGTAACAAATGTCACTTTGGCCCCCCGTCTAAAGTTTGGAATGTGGAACTTATTTAGAATGTTAATAGTCTCCAAACATTGGGTCCAATCCTGCGGTCTTAACTCAGGTACATTTTGTGGATTCAATGCCCTTTGCAAATAATATTTAAGGTTAGGATGTCAGGAAGTATCGCACAAATTGTGATCTGAGTACTTAATATGTTCCATGAAACTCCTCATTTTTCCTTAGCTAAGCACTCCCAATGGAAGAGGTGGCATTTGTAATGTATACTTGTATCTTTTAGGTGTCAACATTGTTGCCTGTGGCCCTAAGAATGGCGGCGTATACTTTGGAACTACTATGCAACCCACAACTATTGTCATTTCTACCTTTTTTGTACTCAACTCCATGCATGTATTCTATTCTTATGTTTCAGAGCTTCTCTTTTTCTAGGATGCCTTGCTTTTTTCTACCCGTTTCCCCTTGTCCTTTGACGGGAATAAATGGTATTTCAGGCATGTCTTCCACTCTTATGCTACCTATATTTCTCCTTCCATAATTATTTATCTGTAACTTCCTTCCCAAACTTCCACTTCCTCTCCTATGTCTCTTCTGACTCAAGTTATTTTAATTCACAACTTCTCTTTTTCCCTTTACTCCTTGTTTATTATCTCTTATCAACCACTTGGTACCATTCTCCTGCATGTATTCATCCACCCATCCTACCTCACACTCTCGTGCCATTATTCTTCCTTGACGCCATAACCTAACATGATCTATCATTACAACAATATATGTTTTCCATAGGTGAAAATGACGACTTCCTTTCCTAGCTATGATTATATCTCTTCGACAACAATTCCCCTATATGTTACCAATTTTCCTCATAATTTCCAGTTATTTTCCCAAGGCATGCTCCTTAATTATCTGTAGGATTTATTCCCGATTGAGTTGCTAGTGATCATTTTATGTTTGCCACAATTGTATTGATATGACTTGGACTCCTTTTGGTGGCAATTGGCGTGCCACTCACCTACCCACGTCGTCACTGTTAGTTACCAGCTATGAATATCATTAATCCCAACAATGTTCGTTGTCTAATTTACCACAATACCTCTTTGAGTGTGAAGTGATCAACTTCTTTAGAACCAGGGCAGAATAAACAACTCCTAAACCCCACTCCTACTATCCTAAGTTTCCTAAAACTGAACATTTGTCTACCTTATTTTATGTACAACTAGTAGACTAGCCTCTTATCTTCTCTATCTAGAGTGCACAGGAGCCCGGTTGTCTCTATAAAGCTTTAGCCTGCTCTCGTTAACAACCCCCTCGCGTGGTGTGTCATCCAAATTCCCTAACTGTACTGCATTAGCATCAGTCACATGTTGGATAATATAGTGTCCCATCCAATGCATCTAGAATTTACCTGGATGTATTAGAAATTTACAATCATATAGCAATACTAATTCACCCACCTAGAATGTCTTTTGCTTAATCATTTGCTCGTGCCATGCCTCGTCTTTGGCCTTTTGAGCCATCTAGTGGAAGTTGGATAGCACCCAATCTTCCTCCAACTGTAGTGGATCCTGTGATCACCTTTCCACTGCATCAAGCACTATCATTTGTGTAGCTACCGTAATGCGGATGCTAGGTACTAAGAATTCCATAGGCATGACATCTTTCGTCCCATATACCTTCCAGAAAGGTGTTAATCTAGTCGAATTCTTACATGTAGTTCTATAAATCCACAAGACTACGGGAATTATCAGATCCTATTCATTACGTTGTGCATTACATACCTTGGTAAGTGCAGTCTCCAAAATCTTATTGAAGGCTTCCATGATTCCATTGGCTTGGGGATGGTATAGAGTGATCTTCTGATGACAGATATCAAATTCCTTTGTCAACGCCACTATAGTTTTGTTTAGAGAGTGTGTCCCCTAATCACTCATTAAAATTTTGGTACATCCAAACCTAGTCACCACATTGCGAACATAAGTTGTGCTGTAGTCTTTCACCATTGTAGCCTCAACCCATTTGGTCAAGTAATTCATGGCAGTAATAATGTATCGCACACCACTCATCCTCGCAGGTGGGTCATTTGGTCTAATAAAGTCAATGGCCCACTTGTCAAATGGTTGCAATGTGAGTTGGGGGTTAAGAGGCATTTTGTCTCGTCTAGACAGTTTTCCCACCCTTTGACATACCTCACAAATCTTAAAGTAGTCCTTGGCATTAGCATATACTGTGGGCCACCATAGTCCAATGCGTAAAATCTTTTGGGTCATAGATCGACCTGTGTAGTGCCTCGCTGCGACTCCTGTATGTGCTCCCTCTAGGATCATAGGTCATTTACTCTCCATAACACATCTTCTCAGGATTCTGTTTTCCCATAATTTATACAACGCTTCAATAATCAATCAATAACTTGTTATTTTAACCACTAGTTGTTTCTTTTGCGCCACTGTATAATCTTTTGGTTCCATCCCAACGTTCAAGAACTATGCAATTTCCATGAAGTAATCATCCACCATAATTACCGCAAACAACTGCGTGTCTGGAAAGTTGTCCTCTAAGTTCTACGCTTCCTCGCTCGAAGTCATACGCGAAATATGATTTGGCCCCAAATTTAGTTTTTCATGTATAACTACCTGAAAATCATACTCCTGAAAGTATAACAACCATTTGCAGATTCTCCCCCCCAACACAGGCTTGTTGACCAAGTACTTCAAAGCAGAATGGTCACTATATAACTTGATTTTTTTCTTAGTAAATAATGTCTAAACTTTTGGAGGACGTACACCATCTCCATTCCCTCTCTTTCGTTAATGGTATAGTTATGCTCCACAATTGATAACTTGCGACTAGAAAAGGCGATAGGGTGATCAACCTCTCCTTCCCCTAGATGAGCTGAGATTTCTCCCTAGCATGATAGAAGATGCTTCGACATGTACATGGAACTCTTTACCCCTGTCTGCAAAGACCAGAATAGGTGCAAATACCATCTTCTCCTTCAAAGTATCCAAATCCTATTGGAATTCCTTGGTACACTGAAATTCTACGCCTTTCTTCAATAATCTTTCCATGGTTGTGGTGCTCTTAGAATATCCTTGTATGAACTTCTAATAGTATCCTGTATAGCCCATGGTTGATTTTAGCTGTCAGACCGAGGTAGGCAACGACAAATCCACTATGACAACAATTTTGGTTGAATCTACCAGCAACCCATGTTTGCATACTACATGTCCCAAAAAAATGCCAAAGGGACCGAAAAATATACACTTCTTGAGATTTAAAGAATTTTGTAATTGTCTACATCTATCTAACATCAAACACAACACATCAATATGTTGTTTCAAGAGACGAAACATTGTCCAGACATCCAAAAAGACTTCTAAGAATTTACGAATAAACTCGAATTTTGCTACCACTATTCTCAAAAATATTGTTGGTGCATTCTTTAGACCAAATGGCATCACTGTATACTGGAAATATCCCCACTCCACCGCAAAGGTGGTTTTGTGTTGATCTTCTTTGGCAATCCTCACCTGGTGATATCCTTAAATTCCATCAGTTAAAGAATAAGCCTCTTGTCCTCCTACATTTTCCAGAATCTCGTTTATGAACGGGGTAGGAAATGGATCATGTGCATAGGCATTGTTCAACTTACGCAAGTCAATGCATATTATTGTCTCACTCGTCTTCTTATTTAGAACCACTATTAGGCTGATCCATTCCGATTCTTCCACTGGTTCGATAATTCTCACTTGCAACATCTTCTCCAATTCTTGTTTGACCTTTTCCTTTTAAACATGATTCAATCGATAGGGTCGATGCTTTACTGGTTGCGCATCAGGTTTTAAAGGAATCCTTATCTCTCCTACCTCCCTGATATTCCTTTCATTTCTTCAAAGCTATTAGGGAACAAGTCCTTGTACTTGCGCAATAAATCAACAACCTTTTTTACGGTGTCGTCGTCCCAATGTTCACCTTTTGAGTTTCGATCGAATGTGCATACTCCGTGAACTATAATGGCAGACCTCCTACTGTGCATTCACCTTCTATTTCTGGAATTTGAAGGTTTCAGAGATCATCCTGATCCTCTCCCTGCTCTGCTACATTGTATCACTCTAAGAATTCCTACACTTGTTGGAAATGTTTATGTGTGGAACATAGTGGCCCACTCTAGATCATATTTGGTTCATTAGCAGTGAATATCTTCTGTCACAACACCTTCAAAGCTTCATTCAATGCTGGCTCTTCTACTTCAAAGATAAATGTAGTCCTGAAATTTTTCACCATTTCATCTCAATCCTTTGTTCCTCTATACACTTCCAGCTCAATATAACAGTTAGTTGGGATGAACTCCAAAGTGTGTATAAATCAATGTACCTACTCTTGTTGTGTTACTTGTCCCTTGGTCCATGCTGCAACACATCCCTTCAGGTGAGTCCTAGGGAATTCCAGACCTGAATATTTCTCTCGAAGGACCCCAAATTTGGTCTCGAATCTAATTTTCATCAATTGTTTACAATATGACCATCCTATGACTTGCTCTTTGTGTGCAACCCACCAACTAGCTGGAGTGGCGCGCAACGCAACGTCCAACACATGGATCCTCTGAAATTTTGGTATTTGATCCTCACACTCTCGAACAAAAATATCTACTTCTGAAAACCCATTGAAGCGAGGTGGATTATGCACCTTTATCCTTATCCATCGCACTATATTCATAACCTGTGTGCATCTCTAAGTGTTGACTTCATGCAGTTGATTATGCAAATTCTCTAAGGCTTCTTCTAAATTTGAGGCGCAAGATCCAATGCTATGCTAGCTCAACACTCTGTTGGTTGTAGGATTTACATAATAATCACACCAATATGTGATATTATATATTATCCAGTGCCTCCCAACTAAGCTCACCTTTTACTGGCTCGATGTATCGATCTCCTTCATGTGGATCCAATGGTGCTATCACTCATATATGTTTACCTTCAAAAATCATTTGTCTTTTATTTAGATTAATAATTACATGGTTGTCAAAAGCCCAATAAATCCCCAAAATATTTGGATAGGGATCAATATCATCCACAATATCAATCACCTCAAAATCGGTAGTGATTGTCACCCATCAATGTCCACTAGTACCCCTGACAACTATCAGATAAGGAAAATTGAATGTTGGTTGGCTAGTCTGAGCTGAATTGGAGACCAAGTCAGCTTCGACTTCCACATCATCTCCCAGGTGCTTTTTGGTAGAATATTCACATCTGATCCCATGTCCAAACTTATGTTTTCCATATTGTGTTCTTCGAGCTATGCGCAAACCAAAATTATTTACTAGTTCTTTTCTTGTGTGCCACGTGGTTTACTGCACATGGCGAAATCCACGTAGTGGCTACCTCAGGCCCATTATCGTACTGCTCCACCATCCTTATGAATTTATCGAGGGACTGGGGGTCTTTTACTAATTCAAAACAACTTCATAACTGACTTTGAATTGGATCTATTGTTGTCCTTGTATCCTCACCTGCGGTGTTGTCATATACCTCTGGCATGTTCACTTCACGAATAGCCCCTAGCCTATCCCATTCTATCGCAACCATTTATCATTGAGCCTCTTTATACATTGTCTTCTCTCATGCAGGGTCAAACTTTGGAGGGGGTTCAAGTGCTTTCCTTACCAACAAGGGATGTGGGGTCCTAAGCCTCGCAACATCTGCTCTTGTCCTGAAACCTCCCTGTGTTATTGTGCTTACTTGTCATTCAGTGCTACAAGGTTCGATGACGATCATCGACACATTGGTTCCCTTCTTCTCCTAGCACTTGGCGATCATCTGGGGGAAATTCTTTGTTCAATGATCTAATGATTTGCAATAGATGCAAGTGAAACAAGGATCAATGCAGTTCTAGGCCAAATGTCCTTGTTGCTCACAATTGTAAAAAAACTATTGTGCTTTTCCCTTGTCCAAATCCTCCTCTTCTTCGACCCAGTCCTCTAGATCCTCTAGCCATCATGCATTGTCCTCATCCTTACTAGTTGTATTTGTCCACTTTAGTTATATCCAAGTTAGTTCCACTCCACCCTTTCTCCTCTCTTGCAAATTATCTCCATCCTCCTACTTGCCATGATATCTGATCTAAAATTAAAAACTAAAGGTTTCTTGAAAAAGTTTGCAAGCTAGTTTATGTCTTGTGGGCAATGGATCGAAATTGAAAAACCACATTAACTTATTAACTTAGTTAATTTTGCAAATTTAAACAGAGAAAAATAAACAACATGCAACATCACAAAACAACAATTTGATGTCAAAGTTCACCCTCTTGGGATACGTCTCTGAGGCCAGCTTCCAATGTTGGCCCTTTAAATTATATGCTCAAAATGTAAATTACATCAACATACAATGCTCAAATGACAAAAATTAATGTTTCTATTATGTCCAGAACACCCAAAAACCCCAGTGTAAGCTCTTCTTGGGCTTAAAAAGGCTAAAAATTGGCCAAGTTAAGTCTCCTTCTTCATTTCTCTATTATTTGTCTTGCAAAATGGACAAAATTGCTAAACTGGCAATGAATCTCCTTTTGGTGGAACCATAGTGAAAATTTGCCACGGGAGCAATGAAAATTCTACTGAAAACAGTCCAAATTGTTGAATGTTTAGTTTGACTCTTGCACCCTAACTTCTACCCCTTTTAATAGTCATGTGGCACCCAATGTGGCCAGGGGCACGGGCCCGATGCCACATGCCTGTCGGCTCCGCGCTCTTGGTCATATGTCGGCCATGTGGCTGCAAGCTGAGAGTGATGCACCAACCATGCTCCATTGGTTCCACCGACGGTTATGTTGGGGTAATATGACTTGGGGTTGGGGCCAACTCCGTGCCCCTCCTCACTTTGCGCCATGGTTATGTCATGATCCATGTGACTCAAGGTTACGGCCACATGCCCCACCTCCTCCCGCCGGCACCAAAACATTAAAAATTCAAATAAAAATTTTCCCAGTCGTTATAAAAAGCACATCCGATGGTGTAATGGTTCAACGGTTGGTTTGTAACTGTGAGGACATGTGATCGAACCCAATGGAGACCTGTGAGCCCATAACAATTTTTTTATGAACTTTGAGGGCCACATGACGCCTTCTGATTAGTTAAACCTAAAACTCACCAACCAATAAAAAACTACCAAATTGCCCCATATGATCATGCAATGTGTCAGCACAGGATTGGTCCGTCTGACCACCATATTGCCCAGTCAGCTTGCTGACATTAGCGCCACATCATTGTACGACATGCCCAGTCAGCTACCCTATCAACCTTGTAAGTTGACTTTATAACTATTGAGGCAATTCAAGTATTGTTGGAATTAGAATGACGAGATCTACAATTTGGCACTAGTTTCGGGATATTTTGAGCATTTTGATTTTTGAGCATCTTTTTTTATCCCCTGGATCATTCTTCCTCACTTGAAGCTTTTGGACCACCAAAAGTTTGTTTTCACTCGACAAGTATGTGAGGGTACAACTTGTTGATTTGTGGTAGCATCAGATGTGCTCTAGCCATGAAAATTGGTGGAGATGCTAAGGCACATAAGATATCCAAGACCTAGAAATGGTTTGGGGAATTCCACCCAGTTGGAGAGATATTAAAATAATTAATATTTTTAATGGGTTCCTAAGTCTAAACTTAGGAAAATTAAAATATTAATGGGTATTAATATAAAAATGGGTGAGAATGTTCTAAATGACATGGATCAAGCTAGATCTAATCTTATCCGTTGATTAGGGAGTTGATCTCGGCTGTTGAAGACTCAATAGGAAAATTATAAGAGGAGGCTTGAGGGTCAGTTGGAGACACCAAATTGATCAGCAAGTTCAATTTTCTGGAGCTTGGTTTTGTTGAGAGAATCGAACCAGTGATCTGTTGCAGCGAGGAGCAGTTCGGCACGAGGCTGAGAATACATAGTAGAGAGGCAGAAATAGTGCCAAAGAGACAGTGCAGAGCCTAGAGAGGCTGACGCAGAAGCAGTTGCGTGCTACGCAGAGGCAGCTAGGAGCTACGCAGAGGTTGAAGAGGCCAACGTGGGTGACGCAAAGGGTCTGAGAGCTGATGTAGAGGCTTCAGTAGCTGCGCAAAGGCTAGCAGAGCTGACACAGGGCCAAGAGGCAGTGCCAGAAGAATTTTCGTGGGGCAAACTGAGTGATGGTAAGCTGGGAAGGGTGACGAAGTCCCTATAGAGTGACACAGAGAAGTGGAAGATGCCATTGTTGTTGTGGGATCATTCATCTGGTGATTGATCAGCCAGAATATCTGTCTCCGAGGATAGGTACTACTACCAAGGGAATTCTCTGTTGGGTGATTCGTTTCTGGCACCCTAGTTGTATTTAGAAACCGCATAAGAATAAAACCCTCATATCTGTTGCACCGATTTTCCTGCATTGGGTTTTTCCAAGAACGATTGTCCAAAAATAACGGTGTCCCTTGTGTGTTTGTCTCAGTTATTTCAGTTTCTGATATGTATATGAGTTAAGGCTGCATTTGTGTTCATTTTTAGTATTTATATTTATAATTAACATGTTAATGAAAAGAACAAGTAGGAGAAAATAAACCAGATAATGCAGTAGGGATTTCTAACATGTCAGACGCTGAATTTCAACACAACCCCCTCACTTTCCCTATCTCAATCCACCTTTATTTACTTGGATTAGTACCTTTGATCCCCACTCGAAGATACTCCACATTGCCTCTGCGTGAAGTCCTTATTCTCTTATCAAGAATTGAGTCTTCTTGCAGCTCATCTAAATATTCAGGAGAAAAATATTCAATTGTTGGAATCTGAACATTCTCTTCATGATCATCAATCCTTGGAGGCTCATACAATCTCAAGTTTTCCCCACTCAATACAAAATAAATTTGCATATAAGGTGGAAAATCTAATCGGAAAGCATTGTTACCAATCTTCTCCAAGATTTTGAAAGCACCATATCTGATTGGATCGAGCTTTTTACCTTCACCTTGAAGTATTTCCTTGTTGATATACAACCAAAATTGGTCTCCCACTTGGGAATCATGATCAACTTGATGCTTTCCATGCCTTGCTTTGTACTTTGCTTTGCTTTTCTCTAGCTTCTCTTATACTCTTTCATGTGTTAGTTGAATTTATTCAATGAAATGTTTGGCTTTGTGTACATCAATATGTCCATCTACTGCAATATATTTGCCAAAGATGAAATCCAAAGGAGACTTTGGTAAATAACCCAAACAAGCTTCAAATGTAGATACTTGTGTAAATGAATGCTTGGCATGATCGTAGACATGTTGGATGTAATTCAAATACTTATCCCAAAGTTTAGGATGCTTACCACAATATCCACGAAGGAGATGCACTATTGTTCTATTCACTACTTCTATCTAGTCATCGATTTGTGGATGAAATGTGGCACTCTTCTTCAACTTGGTGTCCACGAGTTCCCATAAAATTGACCAAAACTTCCCGACAAATCGAGAATCTTGATCAGAAATAATAGAAGTGGGTAACCCAAAGTGAACCCATACATTTTGTAAGAATAAGTTTATGGTTTGTTCTGCTGTAACTTGTTTCTTACATGGCATCAACACACATTTTGCTGAAACGATCCACAACAACATAAAGATAATCATGACCTTTCCCAGAGATTGATAGCCCCCTACAAAATCCATAGAAATACTTTCCCAAGGACAAGAAGGAATAGGAAGTGGAGTGTACAAACCCAATTTCCTATTGTTAGGCTTGCTAGTAGGACATATGGAACATCCCTTTACATATCTTGAAACAATTTCATTTATGTGAGGCCAATAGCAATACCTCTGAATTTGTGCAACTGTTTTGCCTACACCAAAGTGACCAACAATAAGAGAAGTGTCGGTTTCCCTTATGACATTGACTCTTTCACCATGTGGAACACATAACTTGCCAAGATGATACAATAACTTGTTATGAACATGATAATCCAACTCTTCAACATGATTTTGTTGACTCAAAGTTGCATAAACATCTTTAAAATCGTCATCCTGAGCATATTGTTCAATATAACTTTCATACATAATTGAGTTATGGTTAAGAATGATAGATGCATTAACAATAGGCCTTGATAAAATATCAACAAATGTGTTGTATATACCTTTCTTGTACTTGATCACCAAATGGAATTGTTGTAGAAATCCCATCCACTTGAAATGTCTAGCTTGTTGCAGCTTGGTTTGAGATTGTAAATATTGTAAAAGTTGATGGTCAATATGAATAATAATTTCTTTACCAATCAAATAGTGCTCCCATTTCTTCACACTATGTACCAAAGCATAACACTCTTTATCATAAGTTGGATAGTTAACTACTACATTGCCAAAGGTTTTAGAATGATAACAAATAAGCTTACATGTTGCATCAAAACTTCTACTATGGCATAATCGCTTGCATCGGTTTGAATCTCAAATGGCTTTTTAAGATCTGGAAGTGCTAGAACTAGTGTTGTACTAGTTTTTGCTTTCAATGTTTCAAAGGCTTTTTGTTGCTTGCCTCCCCACTAAAAGACATGTTTCATGTGAAAATTCGAGAAACCTTGAATCATTACTACAACAACTAATTAAGTTCCTTCTATTTGTTAATTACCGAACAAATTATTTACTGCATCCTACAACAAATATCGAAACTAATACACAGCAGCCTTCACCATTTAAAATTATATGCGGAAACAAGAAATTGAGCAAGAAAGAAATACACAACACATAACACTATTATTTTTGGACAAATGTCCCCGGAAAAACCCAATGTGGGAAAACCGGTGCAACAAAAGAGGGTTTGTATTATTATTCAATAGTTTTCTCAATATAATATTTGGATGCCTTGCTGGTTATCCAATACAGGGAATATGACTGAGATATATCTCACACTATCATTGCTAATCCTGACTGATCTAACCACATAATGTCTAGTCCCTTGCTACCTCTGTGCAGCCTCTGTGCAATGACTGCATAGGCCTTGCGTCACAGCTTCTGGGGACTGCGTCACTCCTTCTACTGATATATTTGCCTCTGAGACTTCAACTTCTGTCGTCCCAATCTCACACCCCAGCTTCTAGCTCCAGAACTCGACTTCTCCAGCAAAATAAAAATCTCCTCTCAAGATCTGTGCTGCTTCTGTGTTAGCCTACGCTACCCAACATAGCCTCTGTACTACCTCTTCTGGATCTCTCTCTGCCTCCACTTCAATGTATTCCTAGATCACGAAATTCTCCAACAAGAACTATCCTTGCCCCTCACTACAAGAAATCTCTGCAATCGATTCTCTATCAATTGTTGCGCTGCCCTCCCTGAGAAATTTGATCTCTTGATCTCTCCCCGATGTGATTTTGAAATGCCCATCAAGCCTTCTCTTATAATCTTCTCGTTGAGAACCAACCTAGATTAGATTCTAATAAATGGATCAAATCATTTTGTCTTGATCCTTGTCTTATTCTAGAAGTTTCACCCACAGTTTGATTAATACCCTTCAATTATTTTAATTTCCTAAGTTTAGAGTTAGGTACCCATTAAAAATAATTAATTATTTTAATAAAACTATCTCCAAGTGGAATTTACCAAAACGATTTATGGGTTTTGTGGAATGCATGTGTCCAAGCCTCCCTACAAATTTTTAGGCTTAAAGCACATTCGATGCTACTAGAAATAAACACACCCTCTTAGCGAGGAATATTTTGAGGCTTAGAGCACATCCGGTGCTACCAAAAATAAACACTCCCTCTTAGGGAGGAATGTGCTCTAGTAATCAACCTGTTGAAGCATCACTCTAACTCTCAAACGTCTCCCTCTATGTTGTTGATTTCTAATAGCGCTACCTACAAACTACTACGCAAATGTTGCATTGGTACTGATGTTGACCCTGCCACTGCTAACACTACATTTGTACTGCAATTCTTATAATTTCTGCATTTGTGTTGCAACCTTCTCCAACTATTGTTTCTACCGCATCAACAATGGAAAAGCATCCAAAATTACTGAACTGGTGTTCAACTTGATGTATATATTGCTAGAGTTCTGACTGCTGCTAGTCTTTGTGTTGGCCCTTTGAAGCCTCTGCGTTTCTTCTAACCCTGGACTGTTCCAACTACATTGTTTCTAACTCTTCTCTGCTCAGTCTTAGGTGCTCCTAGCCACTGCAACTATCACTCTAGCATTCCTCTGCACCAACTGACACTCGTCCATCCTGCTACTTCTGATATGGGCTCCCGTAGCAAGGTATTGATCCAAGAGGTGGACTCCTCAAGGACCCTACCCATATGTAGTTCTTTCGAACGACAGTAATAGATCACCCCACCTCTCCCCCGGTGATCTGAAATGATCATATGTTAAACTGAAGTAGAATTCATTATGCACACAGTGAACTGAATGTTAACTTAAAGTGCTGAAAACCGTGAGAACTGCTTGAGAAGAAACACTTTACGACAGATGGTAAACATAAGCAAGATGTAAAATAGAAGTTAAAACAGCAAATACACAGTGATACCAGACAACAAGATTGATTACAGAGTTTGTCCCTGATGGACTACGTCTCTGGGTCCGCTTTCAACATGGGTGACCGCTTTCTTAGGATTGATTCTAAAGAGGTTGATTGCACAACAAATTGACTAGACTAATCATGCACACAGGCACTTCTAGTCACTGTCACAAGAAATCTCTCTGAATTAGCTTTCCAGTGCCTATCTCAGTTCCCATACTCCCGTTACACTGAAAACAAAATCGCCTATATCCTCGAGAATCTGCACTCTAGAACTCAAAACCACTAATGTTCTCCTTCATGAACAAAGAGGTGCATTTATAAGGTTGTGGATGCATTTGTGGTCTTCTTAGCCAAGATTGGCATGAATACTGATTTTAGGGTTCGATCTAGTGGCTCAAAGCCACCTAAGGATGACCTGTATGGTTATCCCATTAACCTAGCACTAAAACATGAATGCAAACCCACATTTGACCATATAATAAGATCAAAAACCATTAGTTGTTTGCTATCCACGCAGAGGAAAGGTGACAGCTCATGTGAACAGCCGATTCGATCCGCAGTTAGTGTGCAGGTGGTTCCGCTTCCTGTTAACGATTGACGGTTAATCCGACGCTTCACGTGCCACCATTTACCTTGCCTAACCATAACTGTCCACCTAAACTGTGCAGTGAATTACATTGCGTTCACATGCTAAGGTTCCGGCGCGGCTCACTGTTGCGAGAACTATTTTATGTAACCTTCGTCGCTTGACTATCTGTTCACATAGTACGCAGTTCCGACGCGGTTTAAACTTGCGATTATGGACTGATATATTGATTTTGCAATGCTTTATGGTTTTATTACATTGTAATGTTTTATATAATGGTCCGAGACTTAGGTTTAATACATTTGAATGCATGGGTTTAGGAATAGGTTAGGGTTTAGGTGTATTAGGGTTTAGACTTAGGTTTTAATGCATTTTTTAATGTTTGGATTAGGTTCTTAGGTATAGGGTTTGTCATTATGTTTTTTTACCATCGCTTTTTAGGGATAGGTTTTAGTCATTAGGACTTTACATCACTTTGTTCTTAAAAAACACTTTTTACAATCATTTGTCACAATGTGACATTAAACCCATATGATGAAACCCATGAACCAAAACATTGAATCGACACTGGATTCAAATGAATATTGAACGTTGATGATGAACATGAGTTGGCAACCAAACCCCGGCGGAACTGATGACAATCACATGTTGAAAACCAGGTACAAAACCCTTATCCTTTGAACACCATGAAAACCATTAACATCACCGAAACAACCTGAACCATAAACATCATTGTCGAAGCTGAAGACACCGAACACTGAATGTTGACGACAAAACTGAACCTATGCAACTAATCTGACAAGATCCTCATGGATCAATCCTCTCCACTTGAAAGCTTTTGGACCACAAACGTTTGACTTAAACAGATAGTAAATGAGGGTAGAGTTCCCTCACTCTCCACCTTGCCCTAATGATGTACCACTACATTCGATCAACCACCTCAAAGTGATGAACCTGATGATGCTGACCATGCACATTTTGAATCGGTGACCTTTTCCATCCATCTGCAGTATGAACAACTTGCGAAGATGGTTAAACAACCTGTTATGAACATGGCAATTGACTTCTTTCCATGAAGTACCATGAATTAGTGATTGATACACATCTTTGAAAACAATCTCTACAGGATATTGTTCAATAATATTGACATGTATTAACAATCTATATTGCGGAATTATAGAGATGATCAAAGACATTCTTGACATCATACGAGCTATTTGACTTGATATACTTTCCTGATTCTTGATTACTAAGTGAACTTGCTGCAATAAACCCATCCAACTGTAATGTGAAAATTGATGTAACTTAGTTTGATTTTGAAAGTATTGAAGTGGTTGTTGATTTGTTTGAATCACTTTTTCCTTATTCATTAAATGATGTTTCCACTTATCAGCACTTTTCCTTGATGCATAAGTTTCCCTTAGATGTATTGGATACTTTGACACTGCTTTAGAAAAGTCTTTGATATGAAAACAAATAGGCTTCCTCTCCACTTGAAAAGAAGCTTCCAAACTGTTTGAAACATGAAATGGTAACACAATACAAGAGAAATTTAACATTGACTTTCCCCAATAATGACCTATATCCCTGTAACTGATATTTTCCAAACTTGGACTGAATTGATTCATTCTGACATTAGGAAGAGGAGCTTTAGGCATCAACTATAATTCATGTTGTATTCCCTGCTTATGAGTAAGATGTTTGGTTTCTTTAAATAGAACTGGAAAAGTTTCTATCTCTTTGATCAAACTATCTTTAAGCTAAGACTCATAACTTGAACAAACATCATGTCGATTCTTATGTTGTTCCTTTACACACATGATTACAAATCTCTTATTTGAACTTATTAATCACTTCATCTAATTAGCAACAACTAAATTCAAGTGATTTTTACTTTGATGTGCCCTGACAATAAATTCAACCCCATCTTTCTCAAGGTGATATTTATACTCTCTCCTATAAAATACTGCATCACGATCATAAAGATAAGGACTTCCTAAGACAACTCCACATATGTCTGCTGGAACCACATCTAATTCCACTTCATCAATGTAATTAGCTGCAATTGCAAATCTTAATTGACATTGTTTTGTGACTTTTATCTGAGTTGATTTATTTAGCCATCCTAATGGGTAAGGTCTTGGATGATTCCGTGTCTCCAAACCCAAGTTCTTAACTAAATATTCAGATATTAAATTTGTCTGTGATCCATTGTCAAACATTGTATCTATCTTTGTGTGCTTTGATCCGGGTCTAGGTGTGAAGAAGGACCCTTCCAGGACCTTTTACTTTCGTGATGTGTTAAAATTGCTTTTTAAAATAACATTAACGAATACATCTATATGCGGAAAAGAAGAGGAACATAACAATCATCAACACATGAAAACATAAGCCGTTGATAACGGAGTTCGTCCAGGAGGGACTACGTCTCTGGGCCCCAGTGTCAAGATGGTGTAGGCCGTTGCATTAAGTGCTGTCAATAATGGTGATGTACACAAGAGATGATGTCTCGATCATACAAGGAAGAATGCCCTCACACAGGAGTGGCTCTAAGAGATGTTCCACAACTAGAACTCTCAATCAAAAGACTCCTATCAGTATGATACAAAAACATGCATGGTGAGCATCCCGCCAACACGGCACAAAAGGGATATCAAAATAAAACACATGCATGACGACAACAAGAGTATCCCAACAACATACAACAAGGGATCTCAAAGCATAACATGAAGAGTTATGACAACAAGTACATCATATAGAAGATTCCACATAACATGAAGCAAGGAATCATGACAACATGTAATAAACAAGATCCTGCATCAACATCAATCAAGGATCCATGCAGCATAATGTAAAAGAAGAAATACATGGACAATAACCATATACCTCACACCACGGGCCATCTGAAGAAGTGGATGTCTCACTGCTGAAGCTGCTCAGACCATTGATCTCAAAGCATCGATGAAAGAAGATGGCTGCTCGCACAAGAATGTGGACATCTGAAACATAGTTGTTCAATAAAAAGTTGAAGCTTGCTGAACATTGATTTCTCAGCCATGATTGCAAGAAGAATCGAACAAAGAAGAATCATCGATCAAAAGAAGTAGAATCGATCAAAGAAGAAGAATCGATCAAAAGAAGCAGAATCGATCAAAGAAGAAGAATCAATCTCAAGAAGCATAACTGCCCTGGACTCTCGGCTCTGTAGCTCACTGGATATTTGGCTTTGTAGCGCTCTGGCTTATGTCACTGTAGCTCTGCAATTTGTTAGCATTTCAAGTGCCCTCTGGCTTCCATGCTTCTCTGTAGCTTTGTGGTTCTGTGGATTTGAAGCGTTGCTCTGGCTTCATGCTTCTCTACGTACTCAGGCTCGGGCCTCTCTACACGCAGTCTCTTGGGCTCTCTGTTATACTGCCCACTATTACACAACCTTCCTGCACTCCCCCCTTGGCTCTCTGTCACCATCATGTGTTATAACACGTTTGGATCAAAGCCGCGCTTAAAAATTGGAGGATGGTCTTGTTCAGAATAGAAGTCGTTTGCTTAGAAGCATCGGTCAGTGTAACAAATAGCCTTCTTTCTGTTTAAAACAAATATACACTAAAAATTGATAAATCCGACCAAAATCCTTTAAAGCCGGACTTCAAAACTTTTAAATTGGCCCTACAGACCCTATCGAGTCCACCTTTAGATGCTTCTCGCAATCGGCGTTCAGTAGTTGGTATCGGCAATTGACATGGGCGTTGATCAGGTTTATCAACGCGATTCCTGGGATGTCGCCGATATTTATATTGGTGATTGGCACAGCATTGTTATCGGTGCTTTTATTGGGGCTTCCTCGATATACATATCGACGATACTATATGGGCGGCATATATTTCAGGTTGAGGCGATATATGTTATGCGACATATAGCATATAAATCGATGCATATATATATATATGTGTGTGTGTGTGTGTGTGTGTGTGTGTGTGTGTGTGTGGGTGGTTGACCATTGGGGTTTTGGGCCGAGTCCACCGCCGATGGCCTGCGCCCGCCCATTAATACATTATTTTAAACAACACACACACACACACACACACACACACACACACACAGATATATATATACGGTCGGACATAGATGCAAGATATGTGGAGAAGGGTTCGGAGGTGGTTATTGCCGTCGATCATGATCCCATATATAAATGCATTTATTGCTACGATGAGGTGGTATTAAAGGCGTCGACGGGGTTTGTTGCCGCCGATCCCAAAACCATGTGTTGTATTTTTGATATAGTTATTTTAATAACTATTGAAACATTTCGTTACATGATTATTTATTTAACCATTTAAAAATGATTTTGTCTCTTATGTAAGTTTAGGAGACAAATGAAAGAATGCCAAGTGTCAATGGTTGAAGGGCTACCATATGGGTCCCATTTGCTTATTGGGATGCCGTGTGGCACACTGTGGGCCCCACTTTTTCCTGTCATGTCAAACTTGAAGAGCTCTATCTTTCGCATATGAGCTCAGTTTGACGAACCGTTCACACCACCACGATTAGGATGACGAGGTCTTCGATCTAGTCCTAGTTCGAGCATAATTCAAACACTTTGATTTTTGAGCCATCTTTGTCCCATGTGCCTCTCTAAAGCCACCTGGATCATGCTTAGAAGTTATCCTTATGTTAAATAATTCAACTCTTTTATCCTCATTTGAAGTATTTATGTTTGATGAAGATGCAATATTACTTGAACTTGAACCAGTGTCAGAAGTTTTACCTGTCCTAACTATGGCAGTTATCCTCCTTTCATCACCTGAAGTGGAATCTAGATCTTGCTGGACTGCTACAATTGCCTTCTTTTCATCCTTATCCTTAAGGAACTTTTTGGGCTTAAGTTCTGGATGGATTTTCAAACACTTAGATTCATCATGACCAATTCTTTGGCAATGAGAACAAGTAGGTCTTTCCTTCTGAGCTATCGCTGATTTCTTTCTCTTCGAATTGTTCTTCCCTTTACTGTCATTGGAATCCTTAATTTCCAACTCTTTGGATGCTTGCAGTGAAAACTTGAATGGTTTGCCACCTGATTTAATATGTATGGCTTGAACACACACTTCATCAAAATCATCAGGATTAAACATCAATAATGTATGCTACAAATATGAATGTAAACTGTCGATGTATTTTAATAAAGTTTCACGTGTATACAATGAAATACCAAGCACCAATGCTTTCTTTCTGAACTCCTAAGTAAACTCTTAAACACTCTGTCCTTTACCTTGCCTCAAATGCTCCTAATCAGTAACAACTTTTTGCATGTATCCTAAAGGATAGAATTGTTTCCTAAGAGCTTTTAAAAACTTAGACCATGAAGAGATGACTTTTCCTTTCCACTTTACATCTATTTGAGTTTTACTTTCCCACCAGATTAAAGTTGTTCCCCCCATTCTAAGTGTAGCTAACTGAATTTTCGTTTTATCGTCAAAAATGTTCTGAATACGACAATACACTTCTAACTACTTAATCCAGTTATCTAGCTTTTCAGGATTCATTTTGCCATCATAAATAGGTAACTCAAATTTTACGTCAAGTTTTAAAAGAGATGTTTTCTTAGGTTTCTTTTTTGTTTCAGATTATGCACTGGAAGAAGAAGATGATGATGATGATGATGGAGATGATAGAGGTGAAGGAGGAGGTTTATCAACCTTTCCTTTACCTTTGTCCTTCTTCGATGTCTTTGAAGAAGAAGCTGCATCTCTTGCCTTCTTATCTTCGTAGAGTTCTCCCAAAATTTGTTGCATAGTCAAGAATGCTTACTGAAACTGTTCATTGCTCATCTTAGTTTCTGGCGTTTCACCTGCATCAGATCCTGTCATGGTCGACTTATGAACGACTCTTCGCTTTCACATCTCTGGATTAATCTCATCGAGGATTCCTTCTCCATGTTGCGACTTTGACCTGGTTAACATTCAATGGAAAAATTCTACAAACGCAACCTACTCTAATACCAAATTATATGATCTGAAATGATCATATGTTAAACTGAAGTAGAATTGATTATGCACACAGTGAACTGAATGTTAACTTAAAGTGTTGAAAACTGTGAGAACTGCTTGAGAAGAAAGACTTTACGACAGATGGTAAACATAAGCAAGATGTAAAACATAAGTGAAAATAGCAAATACACAGTGATACCAGACAAAAAGATTGATTATGGAGTTCGTCCCCAATGGACTATGTCTTTGAGTCCACTTTCAAGATGGGCGACCACTTTATTAGGATTGATTCTAAAGAGGTTGATTACACAGCAAATTGACCAGACTGATCCTACACACAGCCACTTCTGGTCACTTCCACAAGAACGCTCTCTAAATTAGCTTTCCAACGCCTACCTGAGTTCCCAATTCTAACTCCTGATGCTCCTATTACACTGAAAACAAAATCGCCTATATCCTCGAGAATATGCACTCTAGAACTCAAAACCACTAATGTTCTCCTACAAAGAGGTGCATTTATAAGGTTGTGCATGCATTTGCGGTCTTCTTAGCCAAAATTGGCATGAATATTGATTTTAGGGTTCGGTCAAGTGGCTCAAAGCCACCTAAGGATGACTTTTATGGTTATCCCATTAACCTAGCACTAAAACATGAATGCAAACCCACATTCAACCATATAATAAAATAGAAAATCGTTAGTTGTTTGCTAACCGCACAGAAGAAAGATGACATCTCATGTGAACAGTCGGTTCAATCCGTGGTTAGTGTGTTGGTGGTTTTGTTGCTTGTTAACGGTTGACGGTTAATCCGGCACTTCACATGCCACCATTAACCTTGCCTAACCGTGCCTGTCCACCTAAACTGTGAGGTGAATTACATTGTGTTCACATGCCAAGGTTCCGACGCGGCTAACTGTTGCGGGAACTGTTTTATGTAACCTTCATCGCTTGATTATCTGTTCACATAGTACACGGTTCCGACGCGGTTAGGGACTAATATATTGATTTTGCAATGTTTTATGGTTTTATTACATTGTAATGTTTTATACAATGATCCGAGACTTAGGTTTAATACATTGAATGCATGGCTTTAGGAATAAGTTAGGATTTAGGTGTATTAGGGTTTAGACTTAGGTTTTAATGCATTTTTTAATGTTTGGATTAGGTTCTTAGGTATAGGGTTTGTCATTATGTTTTTTTACCATCGCCTTTTAGGGCTAGGTTTTAGTCATTAGGATTTTACATCACTTTGTTCTTAAAACAACCCTTTTTACAATCATTTGTCACAATGTGACATTAAACCCATATGATGAAACCCATGAACCAAAACACTAAATCGACACTGGATACAAATGAAGATTGAATGCTGACGATGAACATGAGTCGACAACCAAACCTCAGCGAAACTGACGACAATCACATGTCAACAACCAAGTACAAACCCTTATCCTTCGAACACCATGAAGATCATTGACATCACCGAAACAACCTGAACCATAAACATCAATGTCGAAGTTGAAGACATCGGACACTGAATGCTGACGATGAAACTGAACCTATGCAACTGATCTGACAAGATCCTCCTAGATCACCTAGAGGTATCTGGGAAATCATGGCAAACTCCTCCTCCTTTATCTTTGTGGTTGTAGCCTGTGGATCATGTTTCTCATCTTTGTCCTTTTTCTTGAGAGGACACTGTGTAGTGTAGTGACAAAATTCACCACACCAAAAACAATTGATCTTTGAGACATCCTTCTTCTGCCTCCGCTACTCCTGCTGCCCCTTTGATGGAAGGGATGCATTCTCCTCATCCTCCTTGGGCTTCATCCCACTACTGTCATTGCCATCAAGTTTGCACTTGACTAAGTCTCACCTCATCTCTTCCTGTTGAAGAGTGTCCCACATCCCTTCCCAATATGGAAATCTCTCTCTGCCCAGGATACTCTGGAAAAACACTTTCCACTCTTCTGAGACTCAATTTAGGGCCAACCTCACCATCTCGGTAGGCTGAGGTGTTGATCCCACAACTGTCAACAAGTCTCAGATCCCCTGAAGCTTTGTTAGGAACAGATCAATGCGTTCCCCCTTTTGCATCTATGTGGATCTCATCTTCTACTCTGGGTACATCTTTTGCTGCTTGGAAGAATCTTTGTATAGCGTGACCAATGCTTCCCACATCTGTTAGGAAGTATCTTTGCTGGCAATGTGACACACTATGTGATCTCTCACTCCGTCGAGGATCAATCATTTGGCCTTCACCATTTCAACCTTGTACTTCTTGAGCGATTCAGGATTTGCCGGTAAAACTACCACACTGTCGACATAGGTTTTGAGATCGTGCTCATCTAGAAGGCATGAGATCCTTGCCTTCTAGATCACATAGTTGGATGCACCCTACAATCGATCCTGATATCGCAACCCATTAACTGCCATCTCTGCCAATGAAATGTCAAATTGCCTCCTCTCACCTCTACACTGCTATCGAGCTAGCCTACACACTCCTCGCTAGAGTTAGTAGATCTGCTGCTCAGGGAATGAGAATTCAGACTTCTTGGCTGGAAGTCCTTTGAGGAATAATTCCCTCAACAATGTCTCTCTTCTTGTTTCTGACATTTTTTTGCCCCAACAACTACTACATAAAACTGTGTCACACTAGAAACCTCCTCTTCGCTGAAGCTTATGCGTTGCTCCCTCTGACACTAACAAACTTCGATTTGGAAGTCTTACCTCTCTATCGACTCACTCAGAGAGAGACCTTCCTCGAAAATTTTTCCCTCCTAGCCTGGATTGCGCAATCCCTCTAGGGATTTGATCTTTTACCTATGCAACACTTCGACCCTCCTTCTCTCCAGTGTTGCGCTCTTCTGGCTCTTCTCTCTTGCTTCACCTGCAGCTCTAATACCATGTGAAAATTTGAAAAACCCTGAATCACTACTGCAACAACTGATTAAGTTCCTTCTATTTGTTAATTACTGAACATATCATTTACTGCATCCTACAACAAATACCGAAACTAGTTGACTGCAGTCTTCAACAATTGAAAGTATACGCGAAAAAATAAATAAATAAATAAATAAAAATAAATAAATAAAATAAATAAAAAATAAATAAATAAAATTAAAAATAAAATAAAAATTAAAAAAAAAAATAAAAATAATAATAAATAATAATAATAATAAATAATAAAATAAAATATAAAATTTAAAAAAATATATATATATATATAATATTAATAAATTAAATTAAATTAAATAAAAAAATAAAAATTAAATAAAATAAATAAATAAAAATAAATAAATAAATAAACAAAATTAAAATTAAAAATTAAAAAATTTAAAATAAAATAAATAAAATTTAAAATTTAAAAAAAATACACGACACATAACATCGTTATTTTTGGACAAATATCCTCGGAAAAACCCAATGCGGGAAAATCGGTGAAGCAAATGAGGGTTTGTATTATTAAGCAGTGGTTTTCTTAATACAATATTTGGATGCATTACTTGCTATCCAATACATAGAATATGATTTACAGAGAGATGAGTAAGATATACCTCACATTATCACTGGTGATCATAACTAATCCAACCACAGAATGGCTAGTCCCTTGCTGCCTCTGTGCAATCACTGTGTAGGCCCTGCGTCACAACTTTGGGGACTGCGTCACTCATTCTACTAATCAATTTGCCTCTGAGACTTCAAATTCTACCCTCCCAGTCTCACACCCCGGCTTCTGGCTCCAAAAATTGACTTCTCCAGCAAATACAAGTCTCCTCTCAAGCTTTGTGTTGCTTCTGCGTCAACCTACGCTACCCAGTGTAGCCTCTGCACTGCCTCTTCTGGATCTCTCTCTACCTCCTCTGCAATGTAGTCTTGGATCAGGAAATTCTCCAACCGAAACTATCCATGCCCCTCACTGCAAGACATCTCCTCAATCGATACTCTAGCAACTGTTGCACTACCCTCTCTGAGAAATTCAATCTCTTGATCTCTCCCCGATGTGATTTCCAAATGCCCATGAAGCCTCCTCTTATAATCTTCTTGTTGAGAACCAACGACCCATATTAGATTCTAATCAATGGCTCAGATAATTTTTTCTTGATCCTCGTCTTCTTCTAGAAGTTTCACCCACAGTTTGATTAACACCCTTTAATTATTTTAATTTCCTAAGTTTGGACTTAGGCACCCATTAAAAATAATTAATTATTTTAATAAAACTGTCTCCAGGTGGAATTTCCCTAAATTATTTCTAGGTATTGTGGAATGCATGTGTCCAAGCCTTCCTATAAATTTTGAGGCTTAGAACACATTCGACGCACCAAGAAATCAACATTTCACACTTGTCAAAGCATGTAATGGTGCTGCAATGAGTGAGAAATTAGCTATAAATTTTTTCCAATATTGGGTTGCTCCTAAAAATATCCTAACTTCTATTACATTGTTGGGTTTAGTCCAATTCACAATGAATTCAACTTTTGTGGGATCAATATTCAATTCACCCCCTCCTACAATATGACCCAAATAAACGAAAGAGGTTTTCCTACATTCGCACTTAGACATATTCAAATACAATTTCTTTTTTTGCAAGACAACTAAAACTTATTTCACATGCAGGTCATGCTCTTCAGGAGTCTTACTAAAAATTAGAATATCATCTAAGTATACTATGACAAAATCATCAAGGAATGGTCTCAACACATCATTCATAACTCTCATGAATATTTCAGGTGCGTTGCAAAGCCTGAACGACATAACTAACCATTCAAACAAACCTTGTTTTGTCTTGAAAGAAATTTTCCAAATATCATATTCAACAATCCTTATCTGATGATAACTTCTTCTCAAATCTAACCTAGTTAAATAAATAACTTCCTTTAATTGATCTAGCAAATCATCAATGTGAGGAAGAGGATAGCGATTCTTTAATGTGATCTTGTTCAAAGCTCTAATATCCACACACATGTGCCATGTACCATCCTTCTTTGGAACCAAGACAATAGGAAACCCACAAGGAGATGTGCTACGCCTGATGACCCCTTTGTTAAGAAACTCTTGAATTTTATTCTTGATTTATGCATTCTCCAAAACTAACATTCTATACATACCAATGTTTGGAAGAAGTGCATCTTGCTACAAATGAATCTCATGTTGTATTCCTCGTTTAGGAGGCAACCCTTTAGGTTCCTAAAACATCTTGTCATAAGTGTTAACAACTTAACCCAAATCATGCTTAGTTTAGAATCACATCTTGTGAAAGCTTCAGATTCAACAATATCTTTAGCTTTAATCATCAACAACACAAATTCTTACTAGCATTTACAAGCCTTTTCATATGACCAATGCTAACAAGAGATAATTTCATCTTCTTGTGATGTGCTATAACAATATACTCAACTCCATATTTAAAAAGATTATATTTTTTCTCAGGACGATAAAATATGGCTTTTTGGTCACACAAGTATGGACTCCATAAAACAATTCCACATATGTCAAGTGGTATAACATCAAGATTTACCTCATCTATAAATTTGTAGTGATGGTGAATTTGAGTTTACATTTTCTTACCACTTATAATTTGGCATCATCATATCCAACCCAACGGTTAAGGTTTATTATGACGTGTAGTTTCTATATTTAGTTTCTTAGCAATTACTTTAGAGATAAGATTGACTTGGGATCCACTATCAAACAATGTATCAAATTTTGTATGTGTTGATGGTGCTAGATCGACCAAAATTAAGGGGATCTCCTCGGTATGAAGTCCCAACTAGACCTCACACTATTTGGTGTAGGAGTCCCATTTAGTATGATGGCCCGATTGCCAAAGATACACCTTAGATCTTGCTTGTCAGCACATGAGAGTGGTATACTTAGTCTTTAAACAGTGAGGTTCGTGTGCCTGGTGAGTGCTTAGTGTCGCTTGTGTCAAAGTTCTTTCACTACAGAGGGAGAGGGTGAGAGTGAGTATCAAGTCAAAAGGGAATAGTCCCAACTCTATTAGAGACACACAACACATCAGGACTTGCGCAGCTTCCAATGAAGTAGTCCAAACGGATGCGGCAGTCACAAACAAAAAGGTGAACAGATAGCACGTACAACACCCAATGGAGTAGTCCACATGAGTGCAACAGTTTTTATAACAGGTTTATGAGAATGAATATGTCGAGTTTCGGGCAGAATAGTCCACACGGGTGAGATAACGTTAACAACTGATACAAAATATGTACCAAAACGACCAAAGTAGTTCAATTATCTTAATACCAGTCAAAGCAACATGCATTACAAGCGTCCAAAGAATAGTCTTACAAACAAATATAATGCATGTGTGAAAACGTGCTGGCTTGTTAGAAGGCTTCTGAATTAAGTGAAAGTTCCAAAACAATTCGTACACCATTACATCACTAACCCCGATAATGAAGTGTTGGAGCCACTGCTCGCTCCTCAAAGAAAAGATTACAGACTCTCAAGGCTATGTGGGAGGAGCCAAGGTGAAAAGTATTTTGCATGTACAAATGAGGGGTATATATAATCAAGGGTGAAATGGACCCTTGTGACTGTTCGACTTCCCTCATGACTGTTTGAATTACATGACTCTTCAACTTCGTATGTGGGTCTCTTGAACTTCCACATTACATTACATTGATTACAACATTATGGCTCACAACAGTGATGTGGCCGAGACGACTCATGACATGACTCAACATGATAGTGTTGGTATGTTCATATTGATGGTGGTGCCCATGTTGAGGTGTAGTGCTGTTGAATGATGAGTGTGCTCTTGGTGTAACATAGCTTAACCTCCACATGGAAAGGTGTGCAAATTCTTCAATGGTCTTGGTGTTTGCTTGATTTTGCACGTGCATGTATCCCCTTCATTGGTACCTGGCATGCTTCATGTGTTCATCCATTCACGAACAAGTCTCCTAGCATGTGCTCCTTCTTCATCATGTTCGTTGTCGCACCATGTCTCATCCATGTACCTTTAGCTGCAGTCACTCATGACGAGACAACATCAAATCCAGAAATCCCCTAGTCTACCATGATGCATCAACTTTCGTTTTTGGGTGCAGGTGACCGGGAGAGAGGACAAGGCTTTGAAACTTCGCATAGCACATTTCAAGCACGGATGCAGGCTCCGGGGCACTGTCAAGAAAAATTGTGCAGAGGTCATTGGGAGGATGGGATGAGCAGTCCAGAACAATAGTGACATTATGTGGGATTTGGCTCAGATGGGAGGTAGAACAACACAATTTTTTCAGGGAAGGCAATGCGGGCAGCAGAGGAAACTGACAGTGAAAACTGTGCAAATTCTCAGGGGAGGCTGGCAGCAGGCTCCGAGAGCTTGCTAGCCAAAACTGCGCAGAACTGGGAGGTAGGCATGCAGGAGATGTCTGCGCAGTTTCCGAGTGGGGCATCAGGCAGCTGGTAGACTGTCCAAGAAAACTGTGCAATTTTCAGGAGGAGAAACACGCTGGTAAGGGGACTAACTGACAGAATTGTGTAATTTCTAGAGACAATGCAGTGATAGGCAGTAGGTTCCTGTCCCTCTTTTCTACGTAATTTCTCCAGTCAGCGGAGGCAAGCATGCTGATAGCTTTTGCGCAATTTTTGGGAAGAGTGAAGCCTGGGGTCACTGCCCGGTCAAACTCTCTAGTTGACCAGTGAGAGGTTTGATGGATTGGCTTGCGGGAAGCGCAGGTTGACATGGCTTCTTGGGCAGCTTATGTGTTGTTCTAGGTGACAATCAGCCAAATCAATTCCAGGATTGCGCAGTGCAGACTGCCTAGGAGGCAGCCTGAAGCTTTGCGCAATTTTATGCAGCATTACTTGGTCACTGAGGGCTGAGACTACGCAGTCCACCTCAGCGGAGGTCCGATTGATGGAGGGTGGTCTAGTCGACAGATTTTCGACAAAATGACTAAGTGTGTGAACGAGTGAACTTTTGTATACATGACTTTGTGAACACACGCTCAACATGACTTAACGACAACACACCTCGAACCAACAAGAAAACATGCTCAGAGTGATTGACCAACAGGTGCGACACTTTAGATGCGTCGTTGAATGACCACGACAACACTTGTGTGACATTGCATAAAAATTCATGTGTGAGTGTGATGAATTCTTACATAGAGAATACAACTTGTACACATGAAGACAAACCTTCAACATAGTCAAAACATGACTGAAAGCACGACATTGCAACCAACATGCTAAAAGACGACTGATGAACAATCAAGCAAATAGGGTGTCAAGACTCGACACAAGCTCATGGGGTGAGCCCAAGTGTTTGCAAAAATCAAGGAAAAAACAAAGGAAGGGTTCAAAATTGGATGCGACCAAAATTTTGGAGGGTGTTGCTGTCACTCCAACACTTGGTGACACATTAGTTGAATACCAGCTTCTCTGTTTCGGTCCATTGACAACACATGGCATTAGTCTATCAGGGAGTATTGAATCGTTGTGTGGCTTACTTTGGCTTCCCCACTTACCCCATGGACAGACATGGTTCATATTTTGCCAACTTAGTCAAACACAACATCAAATTTCAGCTTAATCATAGCCTTTTGAAATCCTGAAGGGTAGATTGGCTTGTGAGTTTAAAATTTTCAAAGTATAAGTTTTCATCTTTGGTGTTGCTCCTTTGGCAGCAGGCCTGGATAGCACCCCGACAAAGTCATGCAGGAACACACGCATTGCTCCACTGCTAGAGATCTTGGTCAGTACCCCGGTGGACTTGCATGCTTCACCTCTCTGTGTAGGAAGCTTTTCTCTTCTTTCACCTTTGTATTTTTTTTTTAAAAGAGGATTGTGCATAGGCACTTATTTGTTTTGGGGCGAAAGAGGGATCCCAACTTATTGAGAGCAGAAGAGGTTGTTCCTTCAGAGAAGCATGTAAGACCTCTGATTTAGGTTTGCTCGTTTAGATTTTCCCCTTTCTCCAATTTTACTAGTTGGATGAACTTGAACACACAAAGAAAAAGACTAAGTACAGACATGGGGTTTCCCATGTGAACATAGGTTCATGGTTGGACCAAAGCTCCCCTTACAAATAGATCATATTTTGAATGGAGTTCGGATTTTCCACAAAATATGAACACTGTGGAAAATCCGAACTCCATTCAGAAATCACACCACAGTAATCTGCAATCTAGATCATATTTTCCATCACGACTTCATAGGCCGAATGTTATAACAAGGCACAGAGAAGATGAACATAGGATTGGCCAAGTGTTGCAAATCACGAGACTCTTTGGATCTCAGCCACATACTCATTCAAAAGCAAAAACTCAGTAAAGGGCAAAACTTATTGGTAAAAAGAAATAGCAGAATATTCAAAAAACAAAACAAAGCAAAGCAAAAATAGTAAAGTAAAGTGAAAAGACAACAAGAAAGCAAATCGAGCAAGCAAAAAAACCAAACCAAGTCAACAAGCAAACAAACATGCAAACCAAAAAGCAAAGAAAACACTACTCCTACTCCTACGCTAAAGAGTAGGGGTTATGTGAAATTAAATTTCCAGTAAAGCCACCATAGGCATACCTAACATGCAACCATAAAGATCCAAGTGATTATAACATATAAAAAGTAGTGTGCAACAGAAAATACCAAAACTTGACAATTTTACACACGAGAGAGAAGGTCTTACCTGTGGGCAGAAAGATGTGTCACAAACACCCAACACACATGCTTACGTCTTCGATGACTATCGTTTTTCAACAAAACTCGGAAGCCTCTTGCGAGTGTGTGTTCATCTACACCAAGTTTCTTAGCGAGCATGAGGAAGGACTGAAGCTTGTTACCTACAACTCACCAAGTAACATCGTTCCAGCCATTCAATGATTGGATCATAAAATTTGTGACTGCTATTTTAAAAGACTCGTGATCTTTGAGAAGATTGATTTCTGATTCAAGAGAGGGGATCATGGTGGGAATCTATTATGGACAGATATATCTAATCATTCTCATTGGTCATGTCAAGCCAATGAGGACCTACCATAGGCATCAACGCAGGCTGAAGTGCCTCACCTGCTTGATAGAAGTCTGAGGAGAAATATGTTACACGGTGAAGATCATAGTGCATGAAGTGACCTTCATTGGATGTAATATTTGGGAAAATGATAAAATGCATGGCAGTCACCCAAGATAGAAGAAAGATCAAACCAGTTGATCAAGATGCCAGATTCCTAGTTTGACATGAACAAATAATTTTTTTTAATAATCTTGTGAATGATCTGAATGATGGAACCAAGTTCGTTGTGTGCTAGATATGACAGAACACCCACCTGTAACTGGTGAAAAATTGCACAGGCATCATGGTCATCACATAAATGTAGAAAGGATGCGAACACTGTGAATGTGTGAAGCCAGTTGGGGTGTGGTGAAATGAGAGGAACTTGATTCGCGTGATATCTTGTGTGCTCTTCATCACATAGGGAGATTGCTGGTGTGATGAGCGAGAAGATTTGACGTGCAAGATTTGCAAGAAGACCAAGGATTTGATCACGAGAGAGAACATATAATAGGTTTGATTACAGACAAAGATAGTCTTTGAGATGATCAACTTCACAGTTCTATGATTGCATGAGAGAAGAACACTCCCAACTCGAATTGGATGTAAGATAAGTGCATGAAGACAGACATGTTGTAACAGACTAGTGGATTCGATCATTAGTGAAAATTTGAAATATTGAAATATCACACCTGGAATAGTAAAGATTTTTTACATGGGGATCCACGTCAAGTGCAACCATGCATATAGATGGATTGTGCGTGAGAAACTAGATTTGATTCAGTGCGAGGGGCATACCAGAGTCGCGAGGTCCTGACATAACCATCAATAGACGTTGAAGTGCCTTGACTCCCTAGTACATTCCGAAACTTTCCATAATTGAAAATTGGCATTTTGAGATGTGAACCAGATCATGCATGACTTGAGAATGGTTGTTGTTGCTGATTTCAAAACTGCTCTTAGGATGGAAGCCATATCTGTCACAGGTTTCATTAAACTTTTCAACTTCAACAAGTTGTTTTGATGAGTTATCTTCATGCAACATAGAAGATGATGACAAGTAGGAAGAGTCTTATGCGTTGAGACTATTTTCATCATGGAAAACCTCACTGCCTTGTGTCGATCGAGGAGATAACTCATCAAATGAAGAAACAAGAGAACGTGGAGTATATCCGACACATGTCAATGCACTGTGGATGGTAGGACACATGGGTGAGTGGGGTGAAGAGGAAGTTTCGATATGGATGTCTACTTTGACTAGTGCACATTCCAGATCTGAGTCAGAGAGTACATGAGAGTACATGAGAGAACAACATATCACATGATGTGTTCAGGCATTCATCACCACATACGAAAGCATGAGAGTGATGACAGCCCAAGACTGGAGGTTGATCGAAAGAATTAATTTTGCATGATGTTTCACCAAGATTAGAGGATTGAGAATCGATCAAGAATGGAAGCTCATTGTCTTGATGGGAACCATTTTGAAACATAACAGAGGGATTAATTGTGTCTTCACCTTCCTACTCCTCTGCCTATGTAATGAGACTGCCTTGCACATGACTGTAATTTGAGCCAACAACTTGAGAATCAAGAGAATGCGCACAGCTAACTTATGAAACTGATTGATCAAGTGAGCCATGGCACAAGGAGTCATGACTTGTAGATGATGGAGGATGGCAGAGATGCAGATCAAACTCGAGACTTAGGTTATGAATGGTGATGTCATCTTGCGAAATGGAGGAATGAGTCTTCACCATAGGCTTTCTGAGCCATTCTGGAATTTCCTCCACTGGAGCGAGAGACGTTTGAGAAGATGAGTTGGGAACATGTTCCGCAAATTTCTCAGCTTTGCGACCGCTGTGAGGGGGTACCCATTACACAGATTTCTTAGCTTTGCGAACAGTACAAGGGGGCACCTACTTTGAGACTAGAAAGGGAGGAGTACAAGGAACAAATAGGGTGTTGGGCTCCTCCTCTGCAAAATGAGGGGACTTATGGTCTGCAAGAGTCGAGGGAGAAGGAAAATTAGGAGGTTCACCATGTCGGGAAACATGAACCAAGCGTTTCAACTCTTGGCTCATGAAGTCAGGGTTCACAAACCATTTGGTAATTTCTTGACAGAGGTGAAGGAAGCAGGTAGCAAAGTCCTCAACTGATTTTCCAGGCTTCATTCTTAAACGAGAGATTCTTTCATAGACATCTTGGTGGTTACACTTATCAAAGGATTGATGGAGCTCCTTAAGGAGGGTGAGAAGGGAATGGACAGAAGCAGGTGGCAGGGTATGACACGACTTTCAAGGGTGACGAAGAAAAGTACGCAAAAAAGCTCTTCACTATTGATTTCATGAGATTCAGAGAAATGAAGAAAATCATAAATGTGCTTGGTTACGGATGTTATGTCCTCATCGTCAAACTTTAACAAGGACAAGTGATCAAGAAGCTTGTCGAGGATTGATAGTTGATTAAGGGAGAAATGAGAGAAACACCCCAGGAGCACGAACTGTGTATGATCCATTTGGTAAGAGATTCAAACCAGATGTAACAGGCTCATCTTATCATTTGGCCCTCCTTCTAGCGCTAGAAATATTGATAGTGCTCGGTCTGCCAACATTCAGGGGATCTCCTTGGTGTGAAGTCCCAACTAGACCTCACACCGTTTGGTGTAGGAGTCCCATCCGGTATGATGGCCTAGTTGTCATTATCTTAAATATATGCCTTAGCTCTTGCCTGTCAACACATGAGAGTGGTATACTTAGTCTTTAAACATCGAGGTTCATGTGCCTGGTGAGTGCTTAGTGTCGCTTGTGTCAAAGTTCTTTCACTGTAGAGGGAGAGGATGAGAATGAGTCTCAAGTCGAAAGGGAATAGTCCCAACTCTATTAGAGACACACAACATAGCAGGATCTACGCAGCTTCTGGCGGAGTATTCCACATGGATGCGACAGTCACAAACACAAAGGTGAACAGATAGCACATACAACACCCAACGAAGTATTCCACACGAGTGCTACAATTGTTATAACAAGTATACGAGAATGAATTTGTCAAGTGTCTGACATAATAGTCCACATAGGCAAGACAACGTTAACAACTGATACAACACATTTCCAATAACTTTTGTACCAAAAAAACCAAAATAGTTCAATTGTTTTAATACAGGTTAAAGCAACATGCATTACAAGCGTCCAAAGAATAGTCTTACAAATGAAGACAAGTGTGAAAACACGTTGGCCTGTTAACAGGCTTTTGAATTAAGCGAAAGTTCCAAGACACATCCGTACACCATTACATCACTAACACCGATAGCGGGGAGTAGGAGCCACTACTCACTCCTCAAAGAAAAGATTATAGACTGTCAAGGCTATGTGGGAGGAGACAAGGTCAAAAGTCTTTTTCATGTACAAATGAGGGGTATATATAGTCAAGGGTGAACTGGACCCTTGTGACTCTTCAACTTCCCTCATGACTGTTTGACTTACATGAATCTTCAACTGACATGACTCTTCAACTTTGTATGTGGTTCTCTTGGAATTCCACGTTACATTACATTGATTACAACATTATGGCCGATAGCAGTGATGTGGCTGAGATGACTCATGACATCACTTGACATGACAGTGCTGGTATGTTCATGCTGATGGTGGTGTCCAAGTCGAGTTGCAGTGTTGTTGAATGATGACTGTGCTCTTGGTGTAACATAGCTTCACCTCTGCATGGCAAGTTGTGTGGAGTCTTCGATGGTCTTGGTGTTCGCTTGATGTTGCACGTGCATGTATCCCCTTTGTTGGTACTTGTCATGCTTCATGTGTTCATCCGTTCATGAACAAGTCTCCTAGCATTCACTCCATGTTCATCTCGTTCGTCGTCGCACCATGTCTCATCCATGTACCTGTATCTGCAATCACTCATGAGGAGACGACATCAAATCCACAAATCCCCTAGTCTACCATGATGCATCATCTTACGTTTTTGGGTGCAGGTGACCAGGAGAGAGGACAAGGCTCTGAAACTACGCAGAGCACATTTCAGGCCGGGATGCGGGCTCCAAGGCACTATGAAGAAAAATTGCGCAGAGGTCACTAAGAGGCTAGGATGAGCAATCTGGAACAACGTGACATTCTGCGGGATCTGGCTCAAGTGGGAGGCAGAATTGCACAATTTTTCAGGGAAGGCAGTGCGGGCAGCAGAGGACACTCGCAGTGAAAATCATGCAAATTCTCAAGGGAAGCTGGCAGTGGGATGCGAGAGCTTACTAGACAAAATTGCGCATAATTGGGAAGCAGACATGTAGGAGATGCCTGCACAGTTTCTGCGCTGAGCGGGGTGTCAGGCTGCTACTGGGTAGTCAAAGAAAACATCACAATTTTCAGGAGGAGCAACAGGTCAGCTGGTAAGGGGACTGACTGAAAGAACTACGCAATTTTAAGAGACAATGCAGTGACAGGAAGTGGGTGCCTATCCCTCTTGTCTGCGTAATTTCTCTAGTCAGCGGAGGCAGGCATGTTGACAGCATTTGCACAATTTTTTGGAGGAGTGAATCCCGAGGCCACTGCCTGGTCAAACTCTCTGGTTGACCAATGGGAGGTTTGATCGATTGGCTTGCCGAAAACATAGGTTGAGATGGCTTCTTGGGCAGATTTTGCATTGTTCTGGGTGACAGTTAGCCAAGTAGATTCTAGGATTGTGCAGTGCAGACTATCTAGGAGGCAACCTCAAGCTCTACGCAATTATGGGCAACATTATTTGGTCACTGAGGGCTGAGACTGCACGGTGCAGCTCAACGAAGTTCTAACTGATGGAGGGTGGTCTGGTCAACAAATTTTTGGCAAAATGACTAAGTGTGTGACCAAGTGAACTTGTGTATACATAACCTATCAAACACACACTCAACATGACTTGATGATAAGACACCTCGAACCAACAAGACAACATGCTCACAGTGACTAACCAACGGGTGTGAGCGACAAGTGTGAAACTTGAGATGGATCGTTGAATGACTGAGACGACAATTGAGTGACATTGCATACAACTTCGTGTGTGAGTGCAACATATGCTTACATAGCGAATGCAACTTGTACACATGACGACAAACCTTCAACATAGCCAGAACATGACTGCAAGCACGAAATTGCAACCAACATGATAAAAGATGACGGGTGAATGGTCGAGCAAAGAGGGTGTCAAGGCTCGACACGAGCTCATGGGATGAGCCCAAGTGTTTACAAACATCAAGGAAAAAACCAAGGAAGGCTCTGAAATTGGACGCAGGCCAAAATGTTGGAGGGCGTTGCAGTCGCTACAACAATATGTTTTGTAATAACCCTTATATGAAAAAGATCACTTCTTTCTTTATCATTTTGAGACTCAATAGGCTTACTAGAAGAACTAGTACTTGTATTAGAAGCTTTACCTTTGATTCCTATGGTTCTGATTTTGGTTTCATCACCTGAATCATATCTTAGATCTTGTTGAGTTGTAGCAATAGTCTTTTGTTTCCCCTTGTTATTGAACTTTTTGGTCTTATTTCGAGATGTAATTTCTAAGAATGGTCTTCATCATGGCCTTCTTTTGAACAATGTTTACATGTAAGTTTCTCTCCCTCTTTCTTGACTGTAGCATTATTATTGCCTTTGACTTTAAACTTCCCTTTTCCTTTCTCTTCAGATTTAGAAGGTTTCTTGTTAGTCTGTTGGGGAACATTATTACCTCTTGATTCTAAATGATTTGCATGAACACATACTTCATCTAGATTGGTGGGATTAAACATAAGTATAGTATGTCTCAAATAACTACGTAATCCACCTATATATATCAGGAGAGTGTCTTGTGAAAACAAATAAACACTTAAGATTAAAGTTCTTCTTCTAAATTGTTGTGTGTAACTTTGGACACTCTGGTCTTTAGCTTGTCTAAAATTTTGTCAACCCATAATTGCTTTTTTCATATAAGCTAATGGATAAAATTTCCTTCTTAATGAAACTATAAAACCATTCCAAGAAGATATAATTTTACCACTTTTCTTCAAATCTTCTTGAGTTCTAGCCTCCCACCATATGAGGGATGAACTTTCCAAATGAAGAGAAACAAGTTGGATCTTTGTAACATCATCCTTAATCTTTTGAATCCTACAAATTTGATGAACCCAATTATCCAACTTTTCACCATTTAATTCCCCATTGTACATAGGCAATTCAAATTTGACATCAAGCTTAAGTAAATAAGACTTAGCACGTCCTTTTGGAGATCCAGGAGGAGTATGTCTAAGTGTTGAAGAAGGTGAAGAAGGAGATAAGGATGAAGGTGAAGGAGGAGGTGGAGGGAATAGAGACTTTCTCCCATCACCACCATTACATTTTGGATGGTTTGAACTCTCTCCTTGTATCATTGATATCCTCTCATTGTACAACACTTTCACCATCTCAGACATCTCATAGAAAACCATTCTGAAAGCTCTCTCATCCTCAGACATCGACTCATGTGCTTCTTCATGTGCCATGACTAGTCGATTTTTTGGAGTTTGTGACCTCCTTGAACCAATTTGAGGTTTGTTTCTTCAAGAAATCCTTCTCCTCTTCTCAATTTAGACCTTGTAATCATTCAAGAAAACACTTGCAAAAACTATCAAACCTTTAAAAGAACCATGCTCTAATACGAAACTGATATGTAATTAAAGATTGAAGTTTTCTTTAATATTTTACAAGCTAGTTTATGTCTTGTGGGCAATGGATCGAAATTGCAAAAGCACATAAACTTATTAACTTAGTTAAGTTTTGTAGATTTAAACAGAGAAAAATAGACAACATCTAACATCAAAAAACAACAATTTGATGACGAAGTTCACCCCTCTTGGGTTACATCTATGGGTCCAACTTCCAATTTTGTCCCTTTAAATTATATGCTCAAAATGTAAATTACATCAACATACAATGCTCAAGTCACAAAAATAATGTTGACATTATATCTAGAATACCCAAAAACCTCTGTGTAGGCCCTTCTTGGCTCAAAAACGCTGAAAAATGGCCAAGTTAGGCCACCATCTTCATTTCTCTGCTACTTGTCCTGCAAAATGACTAAACTAGCTAAACTGATAATGAATCTCCTTTTGGCAGAACCGCCAAGTGATAATTTGGCACAAGAGCAACGAAAATTCTGCCAAAAATAGTGCAAATTGTCGTACGTTTATTTTGGCTCTTGTGCCCTAACTTCCACCCCTTTTAACAATCACGTGGCACCCAATGTGGCCAAGGGCACGAGCAAAAGGCCACGCGCCCACCAACTCCGCAGTCATGGTCATATGTCGGCCATGTGGCTGTGGGGCTAGGTGCCACACGCCGTCCCTCCTCCATTGGTTTTGCCGAGAATTACACTGGGGTAATACAACCTGGGGCTGGGGCCAACTCCACGCCCCTCCTCACTTTGTGCCACGATTATGTCACGACCCATGTGACCTAGGGTTGGGGCCATGTGCCTTTCCCCCTCCCACCAAAAAAGAAACATATAAAATTTCAATACATTTTTTCCTGGTAGTTATAATGAGCACGTCCGATGGTGTAATGGTTTGGTGGTTGGTTTGTAACTGTGAGGTCATGTGATCGAACCTGACGGAGGCCTATTGGCCCATAATATTTTTTTCATGAACTTCGAGGGCCATGTGGTGCCTACGATTGGTCAAGCTTGAAACTCACCAACCAATAAAAAACTGCCAAATTACCCTGTACAATCATGCCATGTGTCAACACGGATTGTCTCATCTGACCACCATACTACCCAGTAATCTTGCTTAAGTCAGCATCACATCATCATACAGCCTGTCAAGTCAACCCTGCAAGTTGACTTTTTAGTTGTTTTCCAAAAACTTGAAAACACGATAACTTTCACATATGGTGTCAAATTAACGTGATTCAAGCATAATTAGAATGAGAATGATGAGATATACGATTTGGAACTAGATTCAAGAGAATTTGAGTACTTTTATTTTTGAGCATATTTTTGATCCCCTAGATCAATATCCTCGGTCGGTTCCACCCTTTACAAAATATTAACCACCAATATTCTTCTGCACACGCCTCCCACCCTCGGGCACCACTATAATCCTTTTGCCTGACATCTATCTACGTCATGCTCTGCTTACTGCACCAACCCCTTGCTACGCTCCACTCAACCTCCTACGCTGCTCATCCCTGTTGCATGGTGCTATACTTGTAAAAAAATAAAAAAAATAAATAAAAATAAAATTAAAATTAAAATTAAATTAAATAATAAAATAAAATAAAATAAATAAAATTAAATAATAATTATGAGCTCCAACAAAAACCATACAAGGTTTGTATGAGTAGTTAGTCATGCTATTTGGTTTATGTAATGCATCAGATATTCATAATAATAGTGAATGATATGTTGTGGCCATATTTAGATTCATTTCGATGATATAGTGGTATATGGTGCTACTTGGGAGGAACACATCTCACATTTGGTGTAGGTGCAAAACATTGAATAAGTACTAGCAATTGGAAAATCTCAAGAAGTGTGAGTTTGCATAATGAACTTTGGTGTACTTAAGCTTGTGGTTGGTGGAGGGGAAATGAATATAAACCCTACCAATATGGAGGCCACCATGAAGTGGCAAATGCCTATTAATATTTTCGAGGCCGAGATTTTTTTTGGAGTAGCATAGTGCTGGAGGACATTCACAACCTCATTTTCAGTAGTATTCACACTACTCCACATCGTAAAAGCGAGTGGCAAGAGTTTCCAATTGGGGAAGGGTTAGTAGAAGGCCTTTGAGGAGTTAAAGAAGAAAATCAATCAAGCATTGATTCTTGTGTTACCAAGCTTGCAACAACCCTTCAAAGTGGAGATGGATGCGAGTGGGTATGCTATGGGAGCAATTTTGATGCAGGGAGGAAGGCTTATATACTACCATTCTAAAGTGTTTAATGGGGTGGTTCTCAACTACCCTACATATGATAAGGAGCTATATGCCCCGATACAAGCTATTAAGAAGTGGAAACACTATTTGATGGGAAAGGAGATAGTCATACACATAAATCACCAACCACTACAATACTTGCAGGCCCAAACTAAGTTATAGAAAACCAAGCATTACAAATGGATGTGGTTTTCTTAATAGTTTCATTTAGTGATCAAGTGCAAGAAGGGCAACTAAATTAGGTTGGTCAAGATGTTTTCAATGCCACCCACAATTTTGATGCACATGGAGCCTTTCACTCGTGATATATACAAAGAGGCGTATATAGGGGATGGGGACTTCAAGGAGGTGTATGAACATTTACAAGGCCAAAGTCATGTAATCAATGGTGATAACATAGTTGACTATCATCTCCATAGTGGGTTACTCTATATATTGGACAAGCTATGTGTTTTTAAAGGTGACTAACTGCGACTAATCAAAGAGGTTCATACCTCCATGGTTAAAGGGCATTTTGGTGTAGGGAAAACAATGGGCAACTTATAGAGGTATGTGTATTAGCCCATATTGCAAGAAGATGTAGCTAGGTTCAATTGATTATGACAAAGGAACACTTGGAATGGTTATCCTATAACTAAAATTCGATAGCACTGAAATATAATTAGGGCTTATGGATATGAGACCACTAAAGTGAATATTGATCTTGATAAAATGACAATAGGAGATAAGATTGAATAGCACAAATAAATAGGGAAACAATGTCCATAAATTTAATTCAAGCAACAAAAAATGTTAAGAAATTACCATCATTGCTAAATAAGTTGTGGAACAAGCTAAAATAAGAAAGGGTTGTAAATAGGGTTGGACTTGTCAATATTCATGGTTTAGAACAATGAAAAATTTCTCTTAGAGGAAACCCTGATGATAAAACTAGGGTTGATTCTTTAGTCAAAGATAAAGATAGGCAAATCCAAGTCTTAAAAGGCAAATCGAAAATATCAACATCAAAGCATGTTCAAACAAAAGAGTTAAATGGAGCACAAAAAGAAAAAGAGTGGTTAAGTGAGTAGGTAGCAAAGCCAATATACAACCTAAGTAAGCCTAATGGTTAATAACATGGGCTTTCTGCTTGGAGGTCACATGGTCAAGTCCAGAGTGGGGTAAGGTATGTACGTGTGTGCAAGTTGTTGTTTGCAAATGTTAGCATGGGGTTGGCAAGGTACTAACACTCTCATTCTCGTTTACGAACTAAAGAGTGGGACAAATTATATTTCCCAAGAAAACCTCAATGCCCAAAATTTCTATTTGGAAAAAAGTATACCAAAGCTAACAAAGCATAGTATTAGATTAGGGAAGATACTTGGTAAAAAAAATAAGGAAAATGAAGCTAATCTATTAGCCATCCTAGCATTAGAGGAAAACTATTTCTAAAGCTGAAATTATCAAAAAAGGACTACAAACAAAGCAAATAACTATCTTGAAAAGTTAATTATCTAAAGTTAAAAAAGAATTAGGAGTAGTTGAAACTAATATTCCATGGAAAACCTTATAGATTAGATAGCTAAAAGCATATCTAGAACATAAAATACAATAATTGATGGTTGTTAACAAAAGGTAGCTAGAAGTTATAAAATTATACAAAAATGAAATAAACTGAAGAATTAACAAATTCTTTGGAAGATGTTGAGAAAAGAATGTTTACAAAAATAAACTTAATCAAGGAAAGACATGTTATTTGAGATCAAACCATATTGATGATACAAAAGCTTAAAGTCCATTTGATGTGGTCCAACAAACTAGGATTTTGGCTCACACAATATAGATCGAAATTACCAAAGATTAGTCAAATTTGGAGATAAATCTTAAGTGGTATATCAGGTAATCAATTTCTTAAATTGTAGAACTCAAGTAAAGCTTATAGCAATGGGTCTCAAAAACAACATATTTGTTATCATTTTAGCAAGTGTGGTACATTTCAAAAGAAGTTTTATTATGGTATCTCAAAGTAAATGCAATGTAGTTAGAGGATTCACTCAAGAGTCTAGGAATCAATTTAGAACAACAATTCAATTCATATTACCTTTGCCATGGACACTTGCTATATGGTTTTATGATGTTGAAGTGTATAATGATCACCTACTCAAAGAGATAAATAAGATTGAGTAGTTTAAAGTTGTTGATGGCCTTATTAGAGGAAAGTTGAGTTTTGAACAACTTTCAATTAATTTAAGACTCCTAAGTATTATCACCAATCTACATCAAAGTTTTTTGAGTTCGAGTCTACTATATTTTTTGAAACCGTTATTCAAATGAAAATGGTTAGGGCATAAGGAGATAAAATGAAAATAAATTAGGAAGAAGTTATCAATGGCATGAAGGTGAACTTGATTTTGTTAGCTATTTCAATCACTTGGAAGGAATATTTGTTTTAAATTTTCTAGCTTTCATGGCTCTTTTGAGTTTTTAGAAGATTCACCCTTATTCAAGAAACACTTGTGTATATTTCATCATGTTTTTTATTTTAAATATTTAGCAAAAACTTCTAATTTTGAATCAAGAAAGTTTTCAAAAACTTGCTATTAAAAACTTATATTTGTATTATTCGAAGTTTCAAATATATGATCCATATCCTACAAAGTTTTTCACGTGATGGATCTTTCAATAATGGTTGATAGCATTGAATGTTAAGTTTTATAACATCTTTTACTTCATAATTTATGGTTTATAGTATTTATTATTGAATGGTGTTGAATTTGAAGATGATTATGATTATGCATGGAAGTTTAAAATATATATATATTTACTGTAACAATATTATGTTTATATGTTGTCCATTTTATGTAACAAGGAATATTTGTTTTGAATGTACTTTTTGGATGTGTTTTCTTGAACGTAGTGAATAGTATTTGCTTTGAGTGATATTATTTTGAAGAAAACGGTGTTTTTCCTTATTTCATTTTATGTTCTTTCTCGTTTTTATACGAACTAATTGAGTAGAACACGCTGCTCTTACTAAATGAAAATATCTAGTAAAGGTCCATTATCTCTATTGCATAATCTCTCGAATTTTATATAAAAGTTTATCTTGAGTTTTTCTTTAATTTTATTGAATAATAAAATCTAGAAAACCAACAACATTTGTATTTGATGGTTCCCATTTGGCTACTAGACCCTTTTAGGATGCCTAAATTATAGAGGTTTTACTTCCATAGGGTCTCTTAACATTGTTTCTTAGCCAAGAGAAACTTAAACAACAACATCCATTTTGGTGTCATTGTTAGAGAACACAATTTTGAATTTTTGTTCCTTAGGAAATGATAAAAGAGAAGATTTTGATTATTGCTAATGAATCAAAGTAAAATGATAGGATTTTTGTTTCAAAAGAAAGCTACTAAAAGTTTCCATTCACCAAGTGACTCCATTGTTCAAGTTAGAGAAAGAAAGAAGACATACTAGGTCTCATCCTAGTTTTGTGGAAACTCTAGTCTACTTAGAGCCAAAAAGATTAGTTATAGAAGGAAACGAATGACATAAAGTTGGTTCTTCATCTTCAAGTATTTATATTATTGAATAAATTTATATTCTTGAATCTAAATATTTTGAATTTTTACCTGAACATAGTCCTCTGCAAAAAAAATCCTTTAAGTCCTCCTTTGGATAAAAATGAAGCATTAGTTTTTTTTGTCAAACTCTAGTCTTTCCTTGTCTACTATTGGAAAATCATCTTCGTTTTCATATTCACATCTACTAATCACAAGCTAATCTCCCTTAAAGCTAAAGTTTAATTCCTCAAGACATAATGGCACATACTTGAAACCCAAATTTCCTTGGAGTTAATACCTAGACAATTGTTAGGTATGGACCTCTTAGACTTCCCAAAATTCTCATGACATGCCTAAAAATCATCTAATTATTTTTCCAAAATTTGATGGGGAAATTAAAACATTAGTTGAAATTCATATTGCTTCTTTTAAATACTACATTGACAATTAGCCATCGAAGATGAAAATGCATGTATGAGAAGTTTGTTGAAAGTTTAAAAGGAGGAACAAATAAATGGTTTCAAAACTTTCCTGCAAACCCAAAAGATACCTCAGACCTATTCCAAATAACTTGTATGAACTACTAGGGTGAAAAATAATATCATTAATACTACTTGACTAAATTTGCATATCTAAAGAAAGACACTGGGAAAAGAGTTATAGAATTCAACAAAAGATTTAATAAATTGTGTAACAGAGTTCCCATTGACATTAGATCCTCTCAAGTAGCAACAAAGGTAACTTATTTTGTTGCTCGTGATCCCGATTTGGCTATGATGTTAAGATAGAAAAGGTCTACTACATTAGACTAGATGCAAAATGTTGTAGCAGATATTGAAGATAATATGGTTGTCTTAGAAAAATCAAAATCAAAATTGAATATTCTAATAAAAATAAGCAAAAGGAAGAAACCCCCAATCAAGTGTCTTCAACAAATCCTCAAGATGCAAAATTTGGGAGACGATTTAATTAATTACAACACTCTCCTATAATATTACACAACTTGAAATGGGAGATAAATTGTTGGTCTCCTTCCATGGTTGGCTAAAGAAATGTACTATAGACTATTGGTCAAGGTAACCCAAATTTTCAATCTAGAGATCAAAATCTATAGAAGAGTCCTTTTAATCCCTGATTATTGAGAGGAAATGAAGAACGCCCAATTCAACCTCCATTAAGAAATAATGTTGATGAGGATTTAACAAAGATAGAAGAAAAAACATGAGTTCCTCAAAGATCAAGATTCGCTAAGATATTTGAATTGGTTGGAAGGTGAAGGTATACTTACACAATTTATCCAAGTTCATAATCAAGAATCCATAGAGATAAATGGTCATCTTTTAAGAACTTTTCATGAAGTGGTTAAAGATCTATGTTCCACTAAGTATATACCTTTTACACATGCTTTCTAAGCAAAGTCATGGCATAAATATGAACTTAGACCTTGACCTACTGCTATCCTAAACAAGTGATAAAACAACCCCAACTATTCATAAAGCTACCAAAGCATATTTAGATGTTGGAAAAAACAAACAAAAAAAGGAAAATGAGAGGGGGCAAACATACAATTGAAATCATAACATAACTACTTTAAAAATTGAATTGAATAAGTTTAAGTTACCTATTCCATTGACTAAAATTGTTAAAATTCCTAACTTTAAAGATGTTTGGAAATAAATATGAGAGTACAAAAATATATGTGATGTCTCCAGTTTCCAGAGAATCGTATGAGAAACACGAAAAATCTAGATGTTCTAGGCACTGGTCTTGTAAGCAATCTGAGGCTATATACAATAAACAACATGGGTTGGTTCATTCATCCAAGGACATAGGCCATGTATTTCTGGTACTCTTTCACATAATATACAACTCACAGAAATATATGTATAAACTGGTGGAGGCTGAGTAGTTTGAGGACCTACAATTTAATCAGCTTTGACAGAGCAATGAAAGAAGAGAAGGAGACAGAATAACTCATCATATAGAGCTTGAAACATCAAGAATTCTACACTTTTATGAGTTAAAGGTAGACATAATGGATCAAAGAGGATTGGGTGCAATGATTCATGGAGCACAATTTTAAAGATATAATCTCAAAGATCCATACAGGCATGTGCATTAACGAGTCAATAAAAATGAATCTGTAAGAACATATGAAACATTTCTAGCGCTACAATTACATTAAATCACAGAGGAAACATGAACATAATGGAAGATGCAAATCTTGAAGTCATGCAGTCTCAAAAATAACATGTAGTTAATCTTTAGGATTCATAACCTTTTTTAAGTGTTTCTTCCTTCCTTTTATAAGGAGAGGGAGAACATGGAAATTAGTTACAAAATATCTCAGGCTAGAGCTTCCAGTTGTCTGCATGACTAGCTGTCTCGGCATGTAGGCTCTGTCACCTCCAATTATTATAATAGAAAGATACTTTTCATGGAAATAAAACAGAATAACAATAGCAATCAAAATCAACAAAACAAAATTAACAAGTGAAATTTAAATGATAGTCCTGTAAAAATATCTCCATGCCACTCTCTTTGATGGCCTCTGGTCCAACCACGTTTCTACTACATTATGCCTCATGTTCTCTCGGCCAATTCCCTGTCACTATTGGTCTTCACAGTTTCACTGCTGCCAACTCATCTGTCCCTCTAGACTTCATGCGAAACATTATCGGAGCCATACATTCCCTATTAAACAGCTATACAGTTGTATTGGAGCTCAGGCTGTTCGGGAACTTTAAATTGGACAGGCTTTGTAAAACTGTGAATGTCGATCTCTTTAAGCCCCTTTTTCTTTGATCCCTTTCATTATTTCTTCATCGATTGACCATAGGCTATGACCGGGTGCTTGGCTAAATATCGAAGGTCGGAAAATCAATGATTTCTTATCAACTTCCTTGGTGTATCCTCCTGAAACTTGCGATCGTTGATCATCCTTTTTTCTTAGTCCTTGGTTCCTTGACTCTCTATGTGAATGCGGGCTCGCCACTGTATCGGAGACCCTTTATCGGCGGATCACAATTGGGATTTTAACTTTAATGTAACAACATGCCTCATCCTACGAACACCAATCTCCGATTAGTGACGTCATCACTCCACCACGTGTCGCTTCCTGAGTGGTGACACATGTCACTCGAATATGCCCCCATAGGACCCTGAAAATGCCAGATAAGCATGCCATGTTTCCTCGGTACTGCCACATGGCCCCCTGGAGGAGAGAGAAGAGACCCGACCTCTGTTGGTTTTGCGAATGATTTCCTTTGTCACTGTAGACTAGTCCCCACATTGGAACCCCTCTATCACAGGATTCAATCATAGGTTTTAACTTGGTGCAGCGATATCCTGATATCGCAATTGTCGATTTGCGACATGGCTATGACCTCCGATGTGTGAGCCTACCGATACAGGACCTCTGACATGCAATGCACCAATATTCCATATAGGACCTTCGACCGTCGATATACACTGTACCTTGGATCTATGATATGTGATCATCAATATCAGTGATTGCTGATCACAAGTTTACTCTGACCTCGTTGATATCGGGGATCGCTAATCGCAAGTTTGTTCTGACCTCCCCTACTTCTGCTTTTAGAAAACTCTGATTTGTGGGATTCAGGATTATAATTAAACATTTTCCTTTGTTTTTTGGTTTTCAAGGGTAACCTTCAATCTGCTCTAACTTTTGATTCTAGAGTCCATATGGGGAGTTATTTATACCGTTGGAAAGTTGCTTCAGAGAACTTTACAATGGAGAGGGTCTAATGTAGTTTTGAGTGCTTCTATGGAATTGGAGGCTAGCTCCAAACGTCTCTATTCTTTTTCCCTCTTTGTACAACTAGAACTCTTTTTGCAGAAGGTGACAACATTGGCTCCGCCTCGGGATGGGGCATTGGATTGCAATGTGTTAAGAACCTACTGTCTGTGAACTTCTCTTTTTTTGGCATGGAGTATTTTTAAACAAGTGAAAATTTTGTGAAGTGAAATTCTAAACAAAAAATTGGAAATTTCATATGATAATTACAATGTACACACCAGTATTTACAATGAGTGCAAGATAGGTACCTTTAACTCTTGAAATAGAGTTTGAGGAACTGACCATTTACTAGAAGCTCCAACAATTCACCTTCCAAATTTTCGAGTAGGTACGTATTATTTCCTTTTTCCTCTGAAATTTTGAAAGGGCCGAACCAAAGTGAATCAAATTTTCTGTGTTTACCTTTTTCTTCCCGTTGTATGTCCCATCGGAGAACTAAATCTCCTGGTTGAAGAGGTCGTTCCTTAACCTTTTTGTCAAACCAGGATTTCATCTTCTGTTGGTAATTTTCCAATTTAGCCCCCACTTGTTCCCCGTTTTCATGAAGATCAACCAATTGGTTTATCCCTTGTGTCAAAGAACTTGGCTCCTCCTCATATTCTTGTAGTAACTTCGCCACTGGCATTACTAATTAGATTGGGAAGACTGTAGCCTTACCATACACTAGCTCGAAAGACGATTTTCCAATGGAACATTTAGGAGTCACTCGGTTAGCCCAGAGTGGAAACTTCAATTAGGTGTCCCAATTCCTCTGATTTTTGGTGATGGAATTCTTCAGCACACTCACCACAGTTTTGTTTGAGGACTCAACTAAACCATTTCCTTGAGGATAGTAAGTAGTGGAGTGCCCGATGTTGATATTGAATTTCTAACAGAAGCTGATGAATTTTGTAGAATTGAAGACTTGAGCATTGTTAGTGATGATTTTGGTAAGGAAAAAAAACGTGATAATATGTTTCCTCCATAAACTTAATTACCACTGAGTCTGTAGTGTTTCTGGTTGGGATGGCCTCTACCCACTTGGTGAAATAATATGTGGTCGTTAATATCCACTTATGTTGTCCACTGGATGGTGGGTTTATCTCTCCTGTGAAGTATAGTCACCATTATCTGAAGGGTTCTTCCACATGCACTCATATCAGGGGAAGAGGAAAAAGTTTTTGTCTCTCAACAAAGACTTGGTACTTATGACATGACCTGACTTGTAAATGCACATTTCCAAATAGTGTAGGCCAGTAGAATCCTACCTTGAGGATTTTGTGAGTTGTGGTCTTCCAGTTGTAATAACCTCCACAAACTCCTCCGTGAAATTCCTCAATCACTTTAGGAGTTTTGTCTTCTACCAAACATAACAACAAAACACCCACTGGGTCTTTACAGTAGAGTTAACCATTGGATATGATATAATTTTGAGCTTCCAGTCTTAACGTCCTGTATTTGGATTTATCTAGCACTAGTGGGCTACTCAGGAATAAGAGATAATGGATGATATTCTTATACCAGGGAGATCCCTCATATTTAGCACAAATATTTTGCTCTATTGTTTTAATCCCATTATGCTGAACTTTTGTTCTATATGAACCTTCTCAAGAAATTGATTCTCCCCAAAAATACTTGGACCTCTTTCTTATTTCTGGGCAAAGGAATGTGACTGATAGCTTCAACTCACTTAGGATAAATTTTCACTCCTTCTTGCACTACTATGTGTCCTAGTAGCTTCCCCTCACTCAAGGTAAACTAAGACTTCTTGGGATTTAAAGATAGCCCATACCTACTGCATTTCTTAAAGGTGAGCTTCAAGTAGAGGATGTTTTCTTCATCGGTCTTAGAGAAGACTGTGATATCATCCAAATATACCACTACGAACTTGTATTTCTCTCCTACAAAAGCTATATCCATAGCTCGTTGAAAGGTGGCCCCTACATTAATAAGACCGAAAGGCATGCGAGCATACATGAAAGTTCCCCAAGGGGTCGTGAAAGCAATCTTCTTCTGATGATCAGGGTGGACTGCCACTTAGTTGTAACCAGAGAACCCATCCATCATGGACATTCTAACTGATCCAACCACCTTCTGTAATATGTAATCCATTTTGGGTAGTGGGTAATTGTCTTTCAAAGATGCCCTGTTAAGGTTACGAAAATCTACACATAACATTATTTCTCCATTCTTTTTCCGAACTGTGACTAGGTTGGCCACCTACTCCAAGTACCTGAAAGGCACTATGATTTTAGCCTGTAGAATTTTCCTCACTTCTTTTTCAATAGAGGGGAGTAAGAGTGGATTAACTGCCCGAGCTTTTGCATGGTTTTATTCCACTCTTTAAAGGAATATTATGTTGTATGATGTTAGTATCAAATGCTTTTAAATCCTCATAAGACCAAGCAAAAACATCCGTATAGATTTTGAAGAGATTTTAATACCTTTATTTATATTGTGAGGGGATTTTTTTTCATAGTCTGACCATATGGGGTTCATCTTCTGAGCCAATATTGCAATCTTCTACTTGTTGATCCATCTTCGAAGCCATTGGTTTGGAGGCTACATCATTCTTGTTAAATAATCTTTCCAGTGGAACTAGCCCACGAGGAATAGTATTCCCTTCAAATTGTAGAATTTTCTATCCAGCCACAGTGTCTTCCCATGAAGTTTGTTCTTGATCTGCCTCTTTTTCCTCTCCTTGATCAATAGTTGAGCTAGTGAAATCCCCAACTATTTCTATAAATCATTTGATTTGCTCATCATCCTCGAATACCTACCAGTGCTTGACATTATCAGGTATAGAGGGTATGTGTCTGACCTCCACCTCGTACCTAAGAAGCAGATTTTGAGGAGATTTTAAATTGCTTGCTGCTACAGTAAGGGAATCAACCATTCTATTTCCTTATCTAGGAAGAAATTGGATATTAAAGCCCAGGAAGAAGTTATCAATTAAATCCCATACTTCATTCTGGTAAGTCCTCAATCTGGGTTGTTTAGCCTGGCATTGATTTCAGATCTTCTTTACAGTCAACTCAGAGTCTTCATGCATAGTTAAGCATTCAATATTCACATGCCTCGTTGTTTGTAGCCCAAGGAGCAATGCTTCATACTCTGCCACGTTGTTGGTTGCCTCAAACTCTACCATGAATGAGAGGGCTATCAAGCTGCCCTCACGAGATACCAACAATACTCCTGCTCCATTTCCCTCTTTGGAATTCACTCCATCAAAGTATAATTTCCATACTTTGTTTTTATCTGTATTTGTCATCTAGCTACATCGTTATATGTACTTCTGTTTCTTCTAAGATGGTCTCATCTTCTTCTATGTGTTCCTTAGAGTCAATGCATTCCTTATTTAAGGCGACTTTTACTTTTGATAATTCGGGTTTCAGCTTCACTTTCCCTTTATTTAACACCACAGGAATATCTTGGGAGCAGTTTCCTCTTGTTGTTCAAGTTCCCTCGACCTTTTTTTTGAAGATCTAAGATCATACCTTCGATGTAGTTGTGCTTGTATGAAATCCAAAAATTGTTTACAATAATCCCTTATGTCCTCCTCATTTACTCCTACTTCTCTATCATGGCACATCTTGTGGTGAGCCATGTTTTTCTGTTCCTCTTTAGAGAAGGAGGAATACAAGTTTCCCTGCATCTCATGTGTATCCGGCAATTGCTCATCTAGATCATCTTCTATATATAGAGGAAGAGGGATCTTATCAAGTTGATCTTTTCTTTCCCTTTGAAGTATCTACAACAATGGTCTTATATATTATGGGTTAGAACCTCGGTTGTTGCCTTGAGCATTCTGTTGCGGGAGACTTTTGTTCTCAAGCTCAAGTTTCACCACCTTATGAGATAAACTCTTAATGAGTTTATCCATTTCCTCCAACTTCAAATCTGGTAATTCTTTAGCTTAACTAGAGGAGGAAGTTTCTTCTTTCCCCTTTTGCTTCTCAGTAGGTTCATTATTTCCTCTTAACTTCCCTATGGAGGTGAAATTTTCTTCCACCTCAAGATCATCAACTTGGAGTTGATCCAAAGTAAGAGACTTCCTCTCCCTTAGGGTAAAGCCAAATTTGGACTCAAAGGCTCCCACAAATACTACATAAGAAACAGCTTGAGGAGGATCTATCTCAATAGGCAAGTTATAATACTGTTTATTGAACCTTTTTATGAATTTTGAAATATCCTCTTCTGGCTTCTTCCTTATAGCATTGAACTTTGTGAGGACATACTCATGATATCTCTTTTCACCCCACTTTTGCGTGAAATAGTTTTCAAGTTCTTCCCAGGTGGTGATGGATGCATTGGGTAGGGATTTAAACCATTTTTTGGATTCTCCATCAAGGGATTGCACAAAGAGTCTCGGGACCACATTTAATTATTCTACATTTAGATTCTCAACAAAAGCACAGAAGGTTTCAATGTGTCTCTGTGTAGTTTTTTCATCTTCCCCATTGAACCTAGGAAAAATATTTAGGTAGTCCTTAGGCATAGCACTTAGGGGTTGAGGTAAATCAAGAGGGGAATATTTATTCAGTAAGAAACCCAGAACAACCATCTAGATTAATGGAGGAGGATTGAGATTTGTCGGAGGAACTTGGGCCAAAACCACAGTGGTAGGAGTAACTAGACTGAGAGCAATGTGACTGAGTGTATAGTGAATACTGCTATTATTGAGGATAGATTTACCTTTTTCAATCTCAGGAGGAGGAGGAAATGAAACAAAAGGAATTGTAACTGAAATTTCTTCCTCTTTGATCTCTGATTTGGGGACACGATGCTTTAGATCATCTTCTGCAGGTTGTGTAAAGACCTTAGGAGTAAGATTTGAGCAATGAATGACACCGTGTTGCGAGTTGGATGAGGAAGCTTCAAAGAATGATGAGACAATGGCATGGGTAGTAGGATTTTTCTCCTTCTAGACTCTCCTGAAAATTAATTTCTTTGGGTCAGATACAGATGGGGTTTTATGCTGAGAGGTATCTAAGTGAGTGTGAGGCTTTCTAAAAGCCAGGATGATAAAAGATAATGAGATTTGTTGGGTGGTCAAGAGGATGAGGATGCAATCAAAACGTCTTTGCTCACCTACACAAAGAGTGCTTAACTTGTCATATCCCATGGGAAAAAACCTTCAATATATTCTCCAGAAACAACGCCAAAAGATGTTGTTGCTTCTAGAGACAGACTCAGGTTTCTTACAACACTAGAGCCTGGAACATATAGATTTTCATGTGTCTCATACGATTCTCAGGAAACTGGAGACATCACACACACACACACACACACATATATATATATATCTGTGTGTGTGTGTACACACACACACACATACACACACATATATATAATAAACAACATGGGTTGGTTCATTTATCCAGGACATAGGACATGTATTTCCAGTACTCTTTCACATATACAACTCACATAAATATATGTATAAACTAGTGGAGGCCGAGTAGTTCGAGGACCTACAGTTTAATCAGCTTTGGTAGAGCAATGAAGAAGAGAAGCAGATAGAATAACTCATCATATAGAGCTTGAAACATCAAGAATTCTACACTTATCTGAGTTAAAGATAGACATAATGGATGAAAGAAGATTGGGTGTGATGATTCATGGAGCGCAATTTTAAAGATATAATCTCAAAGATCCATACAGGCATGTGCATTAACGAGTCAATACAAATGAATATCTAATAACATATGAAACATTTCTAGCAACTCCAATTACGTGAAATCAAAGAGGAAACATGAACATAATGGAATTTAAACAAAGAGGTAACATATTGTAGTACTCGAAGGTAGAAATCACCACCATTTCATTAATATTATGAAATATGCAAATCTTGAAGTCATACAGTCTCAAAAATAATATGTAGTTAATCTTTAGAATTCGGAACCTTTTTTAAGTGTTTCTTCCTCCCTTTTATAAGGAGAGGGAGAACATGGAAATTAGTTACAAAATATCTTAGGCTAGAGCTTCCAGTTGTCTGCATGACTAGCTGTCTCAGCATGTAGGCTCTGTCACCTCCAATTATTACAACATGAAGATACTTTTCTTGGAAATAAAATAGAGTAACAATAGCAATCAAAATCAACAAAACAGAATTAACAAGTGAAACTGAAATGATGGTCCTGTAAAAATATCTTCACGCCACTCTCTTTACTGGCTTCTGGTCTAACCACGTTTCTGCCACATTATGCCTCATGCTCTCTCGACCAGTTCCATATCGCTTTCTGTCTTAACAGCTTCACTTCTGCACTTACAGGAACCCGAACTTGGTTCCACATAGTATCCATGACATATCCTGAACACTGTTGCCAACTCATCTGTCCCTCTAGATTTCTTGTGGAACACTATTAGAGTCGTACATGCCCAGTGAACCAATTATATAGTTGTATCGGAGCTCAGGCTGTTCGGGAACTTTAAACTGGACATGCTTTGTAAAACTGCAAACATCGTCTCTTTAAGCCCCTTTTGCTTTGATCCCTTTCAATATTTCTTTATCATATGACCAGAGGCTATGACTAGGTGCTTAGCCAAATATCAGAGGTTAGAAAATTGGCGATTTCCTATCAATGTCCTTGGTGTATCCTCCTGAAACTTGCGATCGATGATCATCCTTTGTGCTTACCCCTTAGTTCCTCGACTCTCTATGTGACCGCGGGCCAACCCTTATATCAAAGACCCTTTATCGGTGGATCGCAATTGGGGTTTTAACTTTGATTTAACAACATGTCTCATCATGCGAACGTCGATCTCCGATTAGTGACGTCATCACTCCGCCATGTGTTGCTTCTTGAGTGGTGACACGTGTCACTCAGATATGCCCCCATAGGACCCTGAAAATGCCAACTCAGCATGCCATGTTTCCTCTGTACTTCCACATCATGATGACATCAGCTGTCATGCGTCTTTATCTGCTTCAATAGTGCTCTGCCACGTGCTCCCTGGAGGAGAGAGAAGAGGCCCGACCTCTCATGGTTTTGCGACTGATTTCCTTTGTTACCGTAGACCAGTCCCCACATCGGAGCTCCTCTATCGAAGGATTCAATCAGAGGTTTTAACATGGTGCAACGATATTCCTATATCACCGATTTCCGATTTGCGACATGGCTATGACCTCTGATGTGTGAGACCACTGATACAGGACCTTCGATATATCGGACATCCGACATGCGATGTGTCGATATGCCATATAGGACCTCTAATCACTAATACACACTGTACCTTGGACCTTTGATAGGTGACCGCCAATTTCGGTAATCGTTGATCACAAGTTTACTCTGACCTTGCCGATATCAACAATCGCTAATCACAAGTTTGCTCTGACCTCGCCGATATCGATTATCGCTAATCACAAGTTCTGACCTCCCCTACTTCTGCTTTTATAAAACTCCAATTTGCCGGATCCGTGATTATAATTAAACATTTTCCTTTGTTTTTTGGTTTTCAAGGGTAACCTTCAATTTGCTCTAACTTTTGATTATGGAGTCCATATAGGGAGTTCTATATGCCGTTGGAAAGCTTCTTCAAAGCACTTTCCAATGGAGAGGGACTGATGTAGTTTTGAGTGCTTCTGTGGAATTGGAGGCTAGCTCCAAACGTCTATGTTCTTTTTCCCTCTTTGTACAATTGGAACTCTTTTTGCAGATTGTGACAACATTGGCTCCCCCCAGGGACGGGGCATTAGATTGAAATGCGTCGAGAGCTTGCACTCTGTGAACTTCTCTTTTTTGGGCATGGAGTCATTTTAAACAAGTGAAAATTTTGTGAAAGTAAAATTTTAAACAGAAAACTAGAAATTTCATATGATAAGTACAATGTACACACCAGTATTTACAATGAGTGCAAGATAGGAAACTTTAACTCTGGAAATAGAGTTTGAGGAACTGACCATTTATTGGTAGCTCCACCTTCCAAATTTTCGAGTAGGTACGTATTACTTCCTTTTTCCTCTAAAATTTTGAAAGGGTTGAACCAAAGTGAATCAAATTTTCCATGATTACCTTTTTCTTCCTGTCGGACGACCCATCGAAGAACTAAATCTCTTGGTTGAAGAGGTTGATCCTTAGCCTTTTTGTCAAACAAGGATTTCATCTTTTGTTGGTAATTTGCCAATTCAACCCCCACCTGTTCCCTGTTTTCATGAAGCTAAACCAGTTGGTTTATCCTTCGTGTCAAAGCATTTGTATCCTCCTCGTCTTCTTGTAGTAACTTCACCACTGGCATATCTAATTGGATTGGGAAGACTGCAACCTTACCAGACACTAGCTCGAAAGGCCATTTTCCAATGAATGTTTAGGAGTCACTCGGTTAGCCCAGAGTGGAAACTTCAATTGGGTGTCCCATTTCCTATGATTTTCGGTGATGGTCTTCTTCAACACTCTCACCACAGTTTTGTTTAAGGACTCAACTAAATCATTTCCTTGAGGATAGTAGGCAATGGAGTGCCTAATGGTGATATTGAATCCGACATAAGCTGATGAATTTTGCAGACTTGAAGACTTGAGCATTGTCAGTGATGATTTTGGTAGGGAAACCAAAACGCGATAATATGTTTTCCTACATAAACTTAATTACCACTGAGTCTGTAGCGTTTTTGGCTGGGATGGCCTCTACCTACTTGGTGAAATAATCTGTGGTCGTTAATATCCACTTATGTTGGCCACTGGAAGGTGGGTTTATCTCTCCTATGAAGTCTAGTCCCCATTATTTGAAGGGTTCTTCCACATGCACTGGGATTAGGGGAAGAGGAGAAATTTTTGTCTCTTAGTAAAGACTTGGCACTTCTGACATGACCTGACTTGTAAATGCACATTTCCAAACAGTGTAGGCTAGTAGAATCCTACCTTGAGGATTTTGTGAGTTGTGGTCTTCCAGCTGTAATGACCTCCATAAACTCCTCCATGAAATTCCTCAATCACTTTAGGAGTTTCGCCTTCTACCAAACATAACAGAAAAACTCCCACCAGGTCTTTCCAGTAGAGTTTAACATTGGATATGATATACATTTGAGCTTGCAGTCTCAACGTCCTGTATTTGGATTTATCCAACCCTAGTGTGCACCTCATGAATAAGAGATAATGGATGATGTTCTTATACCAGGGTGATCCCTCATATTTAGCACATATCTTTTGCTCTGCTGTGTTAATCCCATTATGCTGAACTTTTGTTCTATCTTCCTCTATTATCAGGTTTATTCCCAAAGCTTGGCAGTTAGATTCTAATAGAATCTTGGCCAACCCCTGGCCTTTTATGAGCTTAGTAGGCTCTATGTCTAATTCATATTCATGTATCTTTTCTATCCACCTACGCATTTTTCCTTCACTGTCTCCTTGCACAAGGATGTCCTTGACCACTATCATTGGCACAAATGCTATGATTTCCGACTGTAGCACATACACTAAAAATGCCTTCAAAGCTTTGACTAGAGCATAGGCTTGTTTCTCCAAGATGTTATATTTCAACTTAGCATCCCTCAGGACTTGGCTGAAGAAGGTGATGGGCTATTCATAACCGTCTTTATTCTTCTGTAGTAGGACTGCGGCAATATTATGCAGAGAAGCAAAAGAAAAGATATAGAAAGGTGTTGAGTAGTCAGGGCTGGCTAGTATCGGTGCTTCAACAAAAGTTTCTTTAATTCTAGTAAAAGAAGCTCAAGAGGTAGGGCTCCATTTGACTTCATTTTCCTTTTTTAGCATATCTGTAATACCCTTCACTATTTCTGCATAGTTGGGTATGAACCTTCTCAAGAAATTGATTATCCCCAAAGAGACTTGGACCTCTCTCTTATTTCTGGGTAGAGGAATGTGACTGATAGTTTTGACTCACTTAGGATCAATTTTCGCTCCTTCTTGCACTACTATGTGTCCTAGTAGCTTCCCCTCACTCAAGGCAAATTGAGACTTCTTGGGATTTAAGGATAGCCCATACCTCCTGCATTTCTCAAAGGTGAGCTCAAGTGGAGGATGTGTTCTTCATCGGTCTTAGAGAAGACTATGATATCTTCCAAATATACCACGTTGAACTTGTCTTGCTCTCCTATAGAAGCTATATCCATAACTCACTGAAAGGTGGCCTCTGCGTTAATAAGACCGAAAGGCATGTGATTATACATGAAAGTTCCCCGAGGGGTGGTGAAAGCAATCTTCTTTTGATGATTAGGGTGGAATGCCACTTGGTTGTAACTAGAGAACCCATCCATCATGGACATTCTAACTAATCCAACCACCTTCTGTAATATGTAATCCATCTTGCGCAATGGGTAATTGTCTTTAAAAATTTCCTTGTTAAGGTTACGAAAATCTACACATAACCTTATTTCTTCATTATTTTTTCAGATTGGAACTAGGTTGGCCACCCACTCCAAGTACCTTAAAGGCACTATGATTTTCACCTGTAGAAGTTTCTTCACTTCTTTTTCAATAAAGGGGAGTAAGAGTGGATTAATCTACTTGAGATTCTACTTGCATGGTTTTATTCCACTCTTTAAAGGAATCTTATGTTGTATGATGTTAGTACCAAACGCTTTTAAATCCTCATAAGACCAAGCAAAAACATCCTTATTGATTTTGAAGAGATTTAAATACCTTTGTTTATATTGTGAGGGGATTCCTTCTGATAGTCTTACCATCTGGTGTTCATCTTCTGAGATGATATTGCAATCTTCTACTTGTTCATCCATCTCTGAATCCATTGGTTTGGAGGCTACATCATTCTTGTTAAATAATGTTTCCACTGGAACTAGCCCATGAAGAATAGTATTCCCTTCCAGTTGTAGAATTTTCTGTCTAGCCACGATGTCTTCCCACGAAATTGGTTCTTGATCTACCTCTTTTTCCTCTCCTTCATCAATAGTTGAGCTATTGAACTCCCCAACTACTTATATAAATCGTTTGATCTGCTCATCGTCCTCGAATACTTGCCAGTGCTTAACATTATCAGGTATAGAGGGTTTGTGTCTGACCTCCACCTCGTACTTGAGAAGCGGATTTTGAGGAGACTTGAAATTGCTTGCTGCTACAACAAGGGAATTAGCCATTATGTTTCCTTCTCTGGGCATAAATTGGATATTAAAGTCGAGGGAGAAGTTATCAATTAAATCCCATACTTCATTCCGGTAAGTCCTCAAGCTTGGGTGTTTAGACTGGCACTGATTTCGGATTTGCTTTACAATCATCTTGGAGTCTCCATGCACAGTTAAGCATTCAATATTCATATTCCTTGTTGTTTATAGCCCAAGGAGAAATGCTTCATAATCTGCCACGTCATTGGTTGCCTCAAACTCCAGCTTGAATGAGAGTGGTATCAAGGAGATACCAATAATACTTCTGTTCCATTTTCCTCTTTGGAATTCGCTCCATCAAAGTATAATTTCCATAATTTGTTTTTATTTGTGTGCTGGTTGTCTAACTATATCGTTAGATGTACTTGTGTTTCTTCTAAGATGGTCTCATCTTCTTCTAGAAACAGGAAGGAGAGGTCACTTTCTTTTCCATACACAAGAGAATCCTTAGAACCTTCAGCTGGGGTCACAGTTTCTACAAATCTGGACTCTCTGTATAACCTCCTTTCTTCACCTCCAAAAGTGGGAATAATGGCATAAGTTAGATCTAATTTGATAGAGCCCCCCACCTTGGAACCCCGAGGCCTAGATAAGACCATGCCGAATCGAGGGGGGGATCTATGCCACTATTATGTCCATCACTATGCTCTTCACAGGGATCTGAGTCAGGTTTATCACCAAATATTTTATAAATCCCAAGCATTTGACCCTCTTGGAATCAAAGGAGTATAGGTCCTTGTAGGGTCTGGTGATTTGCAAGCCAAGTTGTTCCATCACGGCTAAAGGCATGAGGTTGTGAGAGGATCCGGAGTCCAAGATACAATTATGCAATAAGAGGTCATGAATTAGTAGGGTCACATAGAAGGGTGTAGTGGAAGAATCAAGTTCTTCAACATAAGGGCCAAAAACAACCATTCTTCTTTCTTCTTGAAGGTTTAAAAAGTCATGGGTCTGTAATGAGGTGGATGGAAGCATGAACTCGGAGACTTGAGCATTATAAGTGGGGTTTTTTAGAATTTCAGTTAGGGGAATAGGGATCTTTACCTTCTCGAGTTCCATCTGAAGATTAAATGCAACCCTTTTCTGCGCCTCCCAGCCCTACCTCTTTTTTTATCACCAATAGTTTTTATCAGAACGAGTGCCTTCTCTTCTGTGTGTTCCTCAAAGCTATTGCATTCCTTGTTTAAGGAGACTTTTACTTTGGATGAGTTAGGGGTCAGCGTCCCTTTCCCTTTATTTAATACTGGGGGAATATCTTGGGGAGCAGTTTCCTCTTGTTGTTTAGGTTCCCTCGACCTCTTTTTTGAATATCTAAGGTCATACCTTCGATGAAGTTGTGCTTGCATGATATCCGAAAATTGTTTACAATAATCCCTTATGTCCTCCTCATTTACTGCTTCTTCTCTATCATGGCACATCTTATGGTGAGCCATGTTTTCCTGTTCCTCTTCAAAGAAGGAGGAATACAAGTTTCCCTGCATCTCATTTGTATCCGGTAGTTGCTCATCTAGATCATATTCTATATATAGAGGAGGAGAGATTTGATCAAGTTGATCTTTTCTTTCCCTTTGAAATATCTATATTGTGGATTATAAGCTCAATTGTTACCTTGAACATTCTATTTAGGGAGACTCTTATTCTCAAGCTCAAGTTTCACCACCTTATGAGATAAACTCTTAATGAGTTCATCAATTTCCTCCCACTTCAAATCTAGTAATTCTTTAGCTTGACCAAAGGAGGAAGTTTCTTCTTTCCCCTTTTTCTTTTCAGTAGGTTCATTATTTCCTCTTGACTTCCTTGCCGAGGTGAAATTTTCTTCCACCTCAAGAGCAGTAACTTGGAGTTGATCCAAAGTACGAAACTTCCTCTCCCTTAGCATAAAGCCAAATTCGGACTCAAAGGCTCCCACAAATACTACACGAGCAGTAGCTTGAGGAGACTTTATCTCAATAGTCAGGTTATTATACTACTTATTGAGCCTTTTTATGAATTCTGAAATATCATCTTTTGGCTTCTTCCTTATAGCATAGAACTCTTTGAGGGCATACTCATGATCTCTCTTTTCACCCCACTTTTGCATGAAAGATTTTTCGAGTTCTTCCCATGTGGTGATGGATGCATTGGGTATGGATTTAAACCATTTTCTGGCTTCTCCATCAAGGGACTGCACAAAGAGTCTCAGGACCACATCCAGTTGTTCTACCTTTAGATTCTTAGCAAAAGCACAGAAGGTTTCAATGTGTCTCTGTGCAGTTTTTTCATCTTCCCCATTGAATCTAGGCAAAATATTTAGGTAGTCCTGAGGCATAGCACTTAGGGGTTGAGGTAAATCAAGAGGGGCATATTTATTTAGTAAGAAACCCAGAACAACCATCTGTATTAATGGATGGGGATTGAGATTTGCCGGAGGAACTTGGGCCAAAACCACAGTGGTTGGAGTAACTAGACTGAGAGTAGTGTGACTACGTGTATAGTGGATATTGCTATATTGTGGATAGCTTTACCTTTTTCAATCTCAGGAGGAGGAGAAATGAAACAAAAGGAATCGTAACTGCTAGTTCTTCCTCTTTTATCTCTAATTTGGGGGCACGATGCTCTAGATCATCTTCTGTAGGGTATGTAAGGACCTTAAGAGTAACAACTAAGCAGTGAATGACAACGTGTTGGGAGCTGAATGAGGAAGCTTCAAGGAATGATGAGACAATAGCATGGGCAGTAGGAGTTTTCTCCTTCTAGAATCTCCTGAAAATTAATTTCTTTGGGTCAAATACAAATGGGATTTTTTGCTGAGAGGTATATGAGAGTGTGAGGCTTTCTAAAAGCTAGGATGATAAATTGTAATTAGATTTGTGGTGTCTCCAAGGTGATGAGGATGCAATCAGAACGTCTTTTCTTACCTACAAAAATAGTGCTTAACTTGTCGTATCCCAGGGGAAAAATCCTTCAATATGTTCCCCGACAATGATGCCAAAAGGTGTTGTCGCTTCTAGAGACAGCCTCAGATTGCTTACAAGACCAGTGCCTGGAACATCTAGATTCTTGTGTGTCTCATATGATTCTCAGGAAACTAGAGACATCACATGTTGTCGCTTCCAGAGACAAACTCAGATTGCTTACAAGACCAGTGCCTGGAACATCTAGATTTTCGTGTGTCTCATACGATTCTCGGGAAACTAAAGACATCACACACACACACACACACATATATAATAAACAACCTGGGTTGGTTAATTCATCCAAGGACATAAGCCATGTATTTCTGGTTTTCTTTCACATATACAACTCACAGAAATATATGTATAAACTATTGGAGGCCGAGTAGTTCGAGGACCTACAGTTTAATCATATTTGGGCAGAGCAATGAAAGAAGAGAAGGAGATAAAATAACTCATCATATAGAGCTTGAAACATCAATATTTCTACACTTATCTGAGTTAAAGATAGAAATAATGGATGAATGAGTATTGGGTACGATGATTCATGGAGCTCAATTTTAAAGATATAATCTCAAAGATCCATACAGGCATGTGCATTAACTAGTCAATACAAATAAATTTATAAGAACATGTGAAACATTTCTAGTGGCTACAATTACATGAAATCAGAGAGGAAACATGAACATAATGGAATTTAAACAAAGAGGTAACATATTGTAGTACTCGAAGGTGGGAATCACCACCATTTCATTAATATTCTGAAAGATGAAAATCTTGAAGTCAAACAATCTCTTCAAAACCTTTTTTAAGTGTTTCTTCCTCCCTTTTATAAGGAGAGGGAGAACATGGAAATTAGTTACAAAATATCTCAGGCTAGAGCTTCCAGTTGTCTACATGATTAGCTGTCTTGGCGTGTAGGCTTTGTCGCCTCCAATTATTACAACAGAAAGATACTTTTCTTGGAAATAAAATAGAATAACAATCGCAATCAAAATCAACAAAACATAATTAACAAGTGAAACTGAAATGATGGTCCTATAAAAATATCTCCATGCCACTCTCTTTTCTGACCACTGGTCCAACCATGTTTCTGCTACATTATGCCTCATTTTCTCTTGGTAAGTTCCCTGTCGCTTTTGGTCTTAATAGTTTCACTTCTGCACGTATAGGAACATGAAAGTGGTTTCGCACGTTGGCCATGACATATCCTGAACACTGATGCCAACTCATTTGTCCCTCTAGAATTCTTGCGAAACACTATCAGTGCCATACATGCCCTATGAAACAGTTATACAATTGTATCAGAGCTCAGGCTATTCAGGAACTTTAAATTAGATAGGCTTTGTAAAACTATGAACGTCGATCTCTTTAAGTCCCTTTTTCGTTGATCCCTTTCAGTGTTTCTTCATCATATGACCAGAGGCTATGACTGGGTGCTTGGCTAAATATCGGAGGTTGGCAAATTGGTGATTTCTTATCAATTTCCTTATTGTATCCTCTTGAAACTTGTGATCGTCGATCATCCTTTGTGCTTAGCCCTTGGTTCCTCGATTCTCTATGTGACTGTGGGCCAGCCCCTGTATCGGAGACCCTTTATCGAAGATCGAAATCATGTCTTTAACTTTGATGTAACAACATGCCTCATCCTGTGAATGTCGATCTCTGATTAGTGACGTCGTCACTCCGCCACATGTCTCTTCTTGAGTGGTGAGATGTGTCACCCAGATATTCCCCCATAGGACCCTGAAAATACTAGATTAGCATGCCATGTGTCTTCCATACTGCCACGCCATGATGATGTTAGCTGTCATGCGTCTTTATCGGCTCCAATAGTGCTCTGCCACATGGCCCCCTAGAGGAGAGAGAAGAGGCTCGTCCTCTCCTAGTTTTGTGACTGATTTCCTTTGTGACCATAGACTAGTCCTCACATCAGAGCCCCTCAATCACAAGATTCAATCATAAGTTTTAACTTGGTGCGACGATATTCCTATATCGTAGATTTCTAATTTGTGACATGGCTATGACCTTTGATGTGTGAGCCTGTCGATATAGGACCTCCAATCTATTGGACATTCGACATGTGATGAGTCGATATGCCATACGGGACCTCCGATCATCGATATACATTGTACCTTGGACCTCTGATATGTGATCGCCGATATCGACAATCGTTGATCGCAAGTTTACTCTAACCTCGTCGATATTGGTGATCGCTAATCTCAAGTTTGCTCTGACCTCCCATGATTCTGCTTTTAGAAAACTTCGATATGTGGGATTTGGGATTATACTTAAACATTTTCCTTTGTTTTCTGGTTTTCAAGGGTAACCTTCAATCTCCTCTAACTTTTTATTTTGGAGTCCATATGGGGAGTTCTATATACCGTTGGAAAGATGCTTCATAGCACTTTCCAATGGATAGGGCCCGATTTAGTTTCGAGTGCTTCTGTGGCATTGGAGGATAGCTCCAAACGTATTTGTTCTTTTTCCCTCTTTGTACAACTGGAACTCTTTTTGCAGAAGGTGACAATACGAATGATTACAGATATAGTAGTATATCTAGCTCAAGTTCCATCAAAGAGTTTGATGATGAATGTGGTAGTGGCATATGTTCCATTCAACCATGGCATGTCATTAGCCAAATCCTAGAGAAAAAAAATTAGGAGGAATTTCACAACTGGACATGTCTTAGGCAAACATTCTTATATTCAGAGGTTAGACTAGAAGATTATATCAAGGAGGAAAATTTGCAAATACTCTCAATGATTCTAGTACTCCAAATGATTTCTAGTATACAATGAAAATAACGACATAGGAAATTATGTGCTTTTGGTTGATGATGAGGGTGAACACTCTCTAACAGTTCAATACCTTGTAGTTCAAAAGATTGACTCAAGAACATGCATTGTTTTTTTCATTTTAGATGAAAACCATTTATTATCTTTTAAATTTGAATTTGAAACAATTGACAATGTTGTTAAGTATGAAGCTTTAATTTTAGGACTTGAAGTAGTTAAAAGATTGAGACTTCAAAATATCACCATTTTTGTTGATTTTGAATTGGCAATTCACCAAATTAAAAATAAATTTGAAACCAAAAAACCAATGATGAGAGCCTATAGAAACCAAATTTGAGATTTAATAGATAATTCTTTTAGCATAAAATTTCATTCCATTTCCAAGGAAATTAGCTCAACACATTGATTCATTTATTGTATTGGATAGCCTTTTTAAGCCACTTGATATTTTTTGTTTAAAACAAGAAGTTGAGTTTCTTTGTAGAACATCGATGCTTTATAACATAAATCACTGGAAGATTTGATGGCAATTGACAAGTAAGAAGATCCTTGGAAACAATAAATGAATTCTCAACTGTAAATATTGATATTAAGGAGGATGAAAAATGAAAAATAAGAAAATGACGAGTAAGAAATATATCTACTTACCATTAAGTGGGATTACAAAATTATTCAATTGAAGCACAACTACATTCTAGGATATCTTATACCAATAGAAAAGTTGTTTGATTATAATGATGTGACAATAAAACTATTGTTCAACCCCAAGATAAAGATGTAGAAGAAATCAATTCAAAAGATTATGAAAATCCACGATTGATTAAAATCTCCAAGTCACTCCCATTTGAGCAAAAGGAAAAATATATAGCTCTATTTAAAGATATTTTTGATGTTTTTGCATGGATCTAACATGACTTAAAGACATATGGGACATATAACATACACCACAAAATACCTTTAAAAGGAGTGAATCCTATTGGCAAAGCTTAGGTAGGCAAACACCTTCCTCTTGTCAATGATAGAAAAGGAAATAAAAAAACTTTTGGATTTCATGATCATTATTCCTCTTGTTGTCACTCCTAGAGACAACCCTCGGTTGAGGAGAGACCAATGCCTAGGACATCTTAAAGAGTGTTTATGAGATCTGTTGTAATTTTTCACTTACAATAAACGTTGAACATAATTTTAATATAATTGATTCAGAATCTCTTTCAAGAGGGTGGATTAACATTGATATCAAAGTAGACTTGTAGAAGACTTAAATATCAAACTATAGTGGCTAACTCACAAAAGCATATAGTTCATTGGTCATTATAGCAGGTGTAAAAGAAAAATATGTAGAAGAGAAATCAAATACACAGGGCTAAGCATATAATCCCATGCATCAGAATTCAGTAAGAAATGAGAGAAAGAACATTGAATGGTATTTGAAATAACGTGAAGCGCATATTAAGGATGTTAGATCTCATTAGTCACAGACATATCAATCCCAATATTAAACACAAATGAATCCATGATTTCCTAAAACTACATCCAACAACTACTATTACATGTCAACTAAGAAGAAAAACACATATGAAGGGAATAAACATAGGAGAGAGTACATACTACATCCTTATGCAAGCAGAATTACAAAATTGTTTATTAATCTTCATAATAGAGCATACACTTTCCATTTCTCCATTAACGGTTCGAGACCCCCCTTTGAAACAAAATTAGGAATCCTTACTACTTAGTGCCTCTTCCCTTTTATAAGGAGAACGTCTACACAAACAGTCACAAAATATCTTGAATGCTACAACTCTTTGAACTGCCCAACTGTTTGAGCATGCAAATGGCCTAGTTGTCCTAATGATTACATAACATAATTGATTCTTTTCTTGAAAATGAAATATTAAGAAAAACATGAAAACATGGGTGTCATAATTGACACAATAAAATATCTCCATTATCGATTCCTCTGATTACCTTAGGCTGATCCAGGTGGATGTTGGTGGCCACCCACCTATCCCACTTGGACCCCCACAAATGTCTCTTTCAATTTTTCAGTTTCCTTAATTGTAGCTCAATTTACTATTTTTAGCAATTTTTCGGGTCTTGAACTTCTGGAGCTGTCTTGAGGCCCTAAACGACGTTTTTTGGGAAACCTGGGAGCAACATGAATCCATAGATTGATGTTGCTCTTCCCAAATTTGTATTCCTCAGATAGATATTTCTAATGAGCTATTGTGCGTGTCAAACAAAGATCGTATGCCAAATTTACGACCCTGGGAAGTTGATGTACCAATTTATCCAAAATGGAGCCCACAGTTTGGCGTTTCGTCTCCTAGGGTTAGGTTTTTGGATGTTTAGGGTTGTCCATTGTTTCTCAACAATAAATAGGCCTTTGAGCGTCATTGTAACACAGTTCAGAGGCATGTAGCTGCCACATCTCTTCTCAGAGATAAGCTATCATTGCCCTAGTTGGTTTATTTCCATTTCTATTTGTAAGCATATTTCAATGTTTTACATTAATGAAATGAAGTATTATTTCTGCTGCATCTCTGTATATGGGTATTTCTATATTTTGTTGCATTCCTGTCTAAATTTGGATCAGTGGTATCAGAGCGGTCTACTCTTTCTCTATCTTTCTTTGCATGTCCCCAACGAGGTCGGGATATAAGGAGTTAGGGCTTGAACTGGTTGAACCTTTGCAAGACTAGCCTTGCAAATCTTGAAGGCCTCCCATGGTGAATCAAAAGAAAGACGAGGGGGCAGGAGATCCTATCAAAATCTTGCTCGAAGAAGCCCTCGAGTGACAAAGGAACAAGATGATGGAAAACTTTTCCCAGATCCTTCAGCGGCTACCCAGGGGCGACGCATCAGCTTCCAACAGCTACTTTGGAAACGCCACACCCTTTAAGGTACAAGTTAACTTTGAAATCCCCATATTCGAGGGTCAGATGCCATAGATAAATGGTTAAATCTACTAGAAGGGTATTTTTCTGTTCATGATTTTTCCAGTCGGGAAAAGATTATTTTCGCTCTTCTCAAAGTAGCTACCCATGTTAAGGACTAGTGGGAAACCTATTGCGAGCATAAGGATGAAAGTATGAACTCACTGTTTTCAGCCACTCCCACTAGGAATTCATTCTAGGACACCATCAAGGAGCAGTATTACCCTGTCAAAAGCTATGAGGACAAATACATAAAGTGGACCTTGTTGCGGCAGGGAAGGGACCAAGATTTGCCGGAGTTCACAAACATTTTTCATACCCTTCGCACATAGTTGGGTATCAAGGATTCTGAGCTGCATTTGGTACTCAAATATCGCAACTGCCTACACAGGTACATCCAGGACGAGATGGAGTTCCTGAACATCTCCTCGCTTGGCACGGTGTACCAATACGCTGTCAAAATCGAGTAGAAGTTTAAACAAAAGAAGTGAGACTTTAGATCTGCGAATCCGAAGAACAAAGGACAAAGCCAAGGCGAGGTGACCCAAGACAGCCTATCGAAGCTGCAGGAAAAGAACAACACCACGAAGTCAAGGAAGGACACAGGAAAGTGGTGTGAGTTTCATAAGAGCCCCACTCACAACACAAGTGAGTGTCAAACCAAGCAGTCGCTTATGGCCGAGTTCAAGTCTTCAAAATCAGATGCATGTTCTGACCCTGAGTCAAAACCTGACAAGGGGAATGGCAAAGGGAAGCGGATCATTGATGCGGAGACCAACACCACTGTTGCCACTGCCAAGATCCAGAAGAATGAGCCCGAAGATCCAGAAGAGGGGGAGCGTTTTTTCCACTCACACATGTGGGTGAAGGGTTCACAACTATAATTCATTGTTGATAATGGGAACCAAAAGAACTTCATTTTAGTAGAGGTCGTGAAGTGGTTGTGACTACCAACCATACCACACCTGCAATCGTACAACATCTGGTGGCTTCACCAAGGACGAGATCTCCTAGTTCGCTAGCAGTGTCGCCTTCCCTATAGCATCAAGCCCTTTAGAGACGAGGTATTGTGTGATGTTGCACCTCTGGATGTTTGTGACGTATTACTAGGTCAACCATACTTGTGGAGGCGACATGCTGCATATGACTCAAGGCCTCGCTTTGTTATTATTTCTTTGTGTCATTCATTATACAGGATACCGAAGGTAGCCCCACCTACCACCACCTCCTTGATCTCTGCTAAGAAATGCAGTAAGATCATCTCCCAGACGAGGAAATTTATTTTCTGTCTGGTCTGCTCCCAAAGTAAGGGGAAGATTGTCGTCACATCCATGACCCCTGTGAAGGGTTCCTCCACGCAGCAGCAGCAACAGATGGATATGATCCTGAAAGAAGACAGGAACATCTTCTCCTCATCCACAGGGGCACCGTTGCACTATCAGGTACCACACAAGTTTCCAGTGGGAGACAAAGTCTGGTTACATCTGCAGAAACAACACCTTACAAGAGCCCATCAGAAGCTCCAACCACTCTGATATGGTCCTTACACCATTACCAAGGCTGTGGGAAACAATGCTTTGGAGCACAACATTCCCCCATTCCTTTGCTTGCACCGGGTGTTCAATGTGGACCACCATTGACCATGCTTCCCACCATTACTGGACACATTAGAGGTTGCAGAACAGCTCACCAGGGACCCAGCTCAGCAGAAGTTTCCTCGTCTCAGTGAGGAACTCAATGCAATGGGGACCATTTCTTCCTGGGGGGGAGGAATGATCTAGGTGGATGTTGGTGGCCACCCACCTATCCCACTTGGACCCCCACAACTGTCTCTTTCAGTTTTTCAGTTTCCTTAATTGTAGCACAATTTACTATTTTTAGCAGTTTTTCGGGTCGTGAACTTCCACAGCCGTTTTGAGGCCCTAAACTGTTGGAAATGATACTAAGAGGGGGGGTGAATTAGTATTATCAAATCAATAATTTAATTTCCCAAACAGATTTGTATACGTACTTCAGCTAAGTGAACTAGCATGTATACGCGACTGTACTTAAAGCAACTAGCATATATGCATAGAACTTTTGATTTACCCAATTGATCATGCATTGAACTTTAACTAGTATATAAGAGATTTATTAGACAATGCAGTAAAAGCAGAATAAAGCATCACTCATAAGCAACACACATGAACACCATGATATAAGGTGGAAATCGAATGTGAGTGAAAACGACCTGCTGATGTCGTCTCTCTCTTCTTTTAATAATAAGAAAATATCTTTACAATTTTGTATTGGTGCAGACTTATACCAGTATGCAGGCTTCTACCTACAGAAGGTTACAACCTTCTCTCATTCTCCAGCTTATTTTGGAAGGGAGCTACAACCCCCTAACTTTTGTACTAGCTGATATGTTTACTAGTATGTAGGTTGCGACCTACAGAAGGCTACAACCTTCTTTCTTCCTCCAAGGACCACTTTTCATAAATTTTCAGACTGGATCCATCAACAACATCATAACTGCAATTCAATCATCAAATACATTTGCATCAACCAATTACTGAGACTCAATCATCACTTTCTGAATCAACCACAACCGAATCAATCAATCACTTTGACAACCCATCATTAAATCACAATCAATTTGATCATTCAGAATACTGTCACCATAATACAGTAACCAAAACCCAGAACTTTGCAATAGCAAACATAAACAACTAAAACATACTTTATAAGGTATACACTACTTCCATGTGTCGAACCTGCGTGTATACGCTCTTTTCTCAAAGCCAACCAACATATACATCTGCAAATATTAATTCATAATTATGCAGCTATTCCAGACTTCAGTTATACCCAAATCATAATATTTACATAATAACACATGCGTCAATATTCAGATCTAGACTATATATGATCAAATCAGATAATGATAATTCATTTCAAGCCTTAAGATCCCGATCCATCATTAGATCTTATCCTTCATCAACCGCTAAGGTTCATCCTTGGTTCAGATCAAGCACAACACCATAAGCTAATAACCTGCATACTAGATCTCACACTTCATCAGATATTCGATGCTTGCACTCATGGCCTAATGATCTTCTCCTCCTTTTATAGTTTTAGGCCTTCCTCAATACCATGGACCAAAACCACTTAGGACCAATACCTTGGACCAAATACCTAGGGTCAATACCTCGGACTTGATACCTTGGACCAATACCATGGATCAAAATACCATGGACCAAAAAATTAGTTTTCCAAGATATACACGCTTTTCCTTCTGTGTAAGTGTGTGCGTACGTATACGCTACTTGTGTTCAGTGAACCTGCATGTATATGCACCTTGGTCAAGGTGAACCTGTGTATACCTCTCTTTCTTCATTCTTTGTAGTCTGATCTATAATTATTTGTTGTTAACCTGTTGTACTGTGATCTTTCTTCTGAGTGAGTTGCCATTAAGGACAACACCTGTATCATAATGCCAACAATCTCCTCCTTTGGACTTGATGGCAACAACAACACCAAGTCACTCTCCCCCTTTGACATCAAGGGCAAAGTGTCATGCTCCCCCTGAGTACATGCTGAATTCTCTGATATGCTGAAATGTACTGATTGAGCTCCCATGATTGAGTCCATGCTCCCCCTGAGCACTAGCAAAGTCTGCAAGAAGATTTTCTAAAAGAATAACATGACTCTATCATTCAACTATGTGAGGATGACCTTCCTATCACCAATGACTCATACATCCATCTCCCAACTAAGTGGGGATATACCAAATTTGACTCATCCACCCAACCAAGTGGGGATATACCAACTGTTTATACATGACAAAAACAAGAAATATTACATCATCCATCCGATGCATATTGGGGTCACAAATTAGGTCTTTTCATGACCTTTACATTAAATGATATACATGACACTTATAATAAGGAGAACCGATCTAAACAAGACCATGATAGTCATCAGCAACTACCATACACCATAAATGATCTGCACCATTGGCCACATCAGGATCAACAACATCTATATTTCCATCATCAAAAGAGTCGCCTGAATCAAAATAATTATGCGGATTTGTACCAAGATCTTCTAAGATAATGCCAACAATGCATTATTAGAAGCATATACTCCCCCTGAACCTGTGCCAAATGTTCACTGTCAGATCTGATTATTGCATATATCAGTAAGAAATATCAAGGCATCATCATCAATCAGATATACATCAAGTTATCAACAACTTATGAGGACCAACATATTTCCACATGTTATCAGCAGATTGTAACCTTCATCAAATAGAGCAGATAATTGACTGAACCATATCAGACCTCTTGGTCCTGAGTCTGGCCCACTGCTTTTCCTCAAACCAACATATACGCGATTGTGCCCACAGAAACCTGTGTATGTACGCGACTACGCTTCATGAAACTCGCGTATAACAACCTTTTTCTGAAAAATAGGATTTAATAGCAGGATGATGTAGCAACTACTCCTAGCTTTTGTCTGAGATATTCAAATGTCTCTTTGGGCAGTGGTTTAGTGAATATATCAACAACCTGTTCTTTGGAGGGAACATAATCCAATTTGACCTTTTGTTCAAGCACTTGTTCACGTAGAAAATGATATTTGATGGGTATGTGCTTGGTCTTGGAGTGCATGACTGGATTCTTTGAAATATTGATGGCACTTGTGTTATCACATAGAATGGAGATGGGTGGAGTACATGTGATCTGAATGTCTTGCAAGGTTTGCATCATCCAAAGTAGTTGTGTGCAGCAAGATGCAGCAGCCACATATTCTGCTTCAGCTGTAGATAATGCAATTGACTTTGTTTCTTGCTGAACCAAGACACTAACCTGGAATCCATATAGAATGCACCACCACTAGTGCTTTTTCTATCATCAACACTTCCTGCCCAATCTGCATCTGTATATGCATGAAGAGTAAGATCTGTATCTCTAAGATACCATAAACCAAAGTTCTGTGTTCCTTGAAGATATTTGAAAATCCTTTTGATTGCCTGAAGGTGTGATTCCTTTGGATTTGCTTGGAATCTTCCAACTTGTAACAACCCCGAAATAACAACACATAATTAATTAGATTAATCAAGCGATTTATAATCAACAAGCACTTTATCAACTAGTTAACATTAAATTACAAAAATATGAGTGAAGCAAGAGAACTTATCTGTGGAACGTTAGTTGAACGCTAGTTGAATTTTGTTACCTACAACAAAGTTTTGGGGACTTTCCACCCAACCGTAGGCTCAGTTGCACAAAATCTTGCTACAACTGGCCACCCCCGAGCCCTCAATCAACATACTACTGCCAGGGAATCCTTTGTCTCACAACACTATTCTCCCAAGAGAATGGATGGTGGACTCATGGAATGATGGAATGCCTCTCATCTTCCTCACCATCTATTAAATCAAGCAAACATTGGAAGGGGAACCACATGCACACACTCGATGTGTCAACATGCAACTTTCTTTCTTGTTTTATTCTTTTGTTTTTTTACTTTTTGATATCTTTACTGATTTTTACTGCTTTCTTGTTTTATTCTTATTTATATTTATTTAGAGCATGTAATTAATTTATTAATTTATTATTTATTTACTATTATCTATTTTTTGTTTATGTTTATTATTTATTTTAATATTATATTTTATATTATTTATTATTTTTAATTATTTATTATTTTTTTTTTATTATATTATTAAGGGACATTACATTACTGCCCCACTTAAGGAACTTCCTCCCGAAGTTAATTTTTTTATTATTTATTATTTATTATTAAGGGACATTACATTTATTTTGTTATTTATTACTTCATGTAACAGTCCCGGCACCCTTTGCTGAACTAGTATAACCAACAAACATCGAAAGTTTCACAACACTCGGAAAATCTCAAGGAATCTCTGTCCTTTTTCCCACTTTTGGAGTCAAGCATAAGCCTCCTCGGTCTGTATCCTAGTCCAAGGTTGGCCCCAAGGCTCGCGCCTGACTCAGACCTCATCTGCCCCTAAGGCCCCAAGGTAGGCATCCGGTACAGTGTCAATGTTTCCGGGAATCTCGCAAGGTTGGCCCACTCCCTCCACAACTCACTAAGGCGCACAACCCCAGGCATCGAAGTGCTTACACCCCTACCAGACTTCAGCATCCCAATACAATACTAGGCACCTAGCCTTCGATATCAGGCACTTTGCCTCCTCAAGATGGTCCCATAGCCCTCAAGAGCTATACAAGACAAAGGAACCACTGGCATATGTAGTGTTGATTGAGTTTGTCCCGAGCCCATATGGTGTTACTTATTCTCCCTTGTGCATATGGGCTTACACGAGATCATCAAATAAACCGGCCCTCTCGGCCCATTTGTGGAGTCCTGTCAATCGTCACACCTCAACATGCAACCAATGCATTAGCTATACCATCATAGTATCATAGAAAATAATCCACATGCCAAGTCTTGCATGTCATCATGAGAACATTCATCATTGTTAATCGCAAAATAATGAATTGCATGCTCATGCATGCAACTATCACATGCTTCACCTCATGAAATATCATCATAAGTTATAACATCAACATATTTGCATCAAAGATATATCATTCCTTCACATAATAAATGAACCACATGTCAAAAAAAAACCTCATATTATAGCATCATAATTCCTATGCCATGTTATGCATATCATATGAGTATTCAACATTAAATACCTATCATCACGTAGTAAATGAATATGTCGATATACCTCGACATAACATCATAATCATAAGGATACATCATCACTATAAGAACCACATGTGCATCATTATATCATGAATCCTCATGTAACATTATAAACTAGACTGAAATCACAGTGTACGATTTAGATGTATCATAAAGTTTAAACAATAAAACATGATTTAGATGCTCCATAAAAGTATTTGTCTTAGCTAAGTAAGCACTCTTAATTAGTTCACCACACATTTTAATCAAGTAAATATGGAAATTCATTAAGAATAAAAATTACATCTTCCCAGGTAGCTGACCCTGGGCTATATTGGTCCCACTAGACCTTGACTTGCTCAAACTCACAGTTCCTGAGTCGACGAACGTGACGGTCCAATATGCAGAATGGTTCGAGTTGAAGGACTCCCTTTAGTTGGTCAAAGAGGTCATCTACTCGAGGTATGGGGTACTTGTTCCGAATGGTGGCATTGTTTAGATCTCGGTAATCAATACATAACCTAAGAGTTCCATCCTTCTTCTTTACAAAGATCACTGGTGCACCCCAAGGTGACACACTGGGTCGGATAAATCCTTGATCAAGAAGTTCTTTAAGTTGTATACTCAACTCATTAAGCTCTGGGATAGTCATTCGATAAGGTGTTTTGGATATGGGTTCGATTCCTGGTTTCAAAGAAATGGAGAAATCGATTTCTCGAACTAGAGGCAAACTTGGTAGCTCTGGAGGGAATACATCTGCAAATTCGGAAAGTAGTGGGTGCAACTTATCCGAGGACTTCCTGTCGACATGAACCATCTCTACCGCCTAAATCTTGCACCCTTTCCTCATACACTTATTAACCTTCTTGGCTGATATGAGTAAGGTGTCAAAGGCAAAGAGTAAGGCAATGAAAAAGAAACAGAAGGCTTTCTGATCATATTGTGCTGCTCACACACACTGTTTTGGTTGTAAATGACATTCTTACTCAACCAATTAATTTTATTCCGATAGCTTCTATGTAAGATACTCTGTACAAATTCTGAATGACAATTCAAACCTTGATGGATTTCGGGCAGACTGTTTTAAAGCCTTCGGTATCTAACATGCAAACCAATTATGCTAAAGTAAAAATGCTTTTTATATACCATGGTTTAGTAAAGAAAATCTAAAAATTGGGAAATGATAACCTGTTGTAGCTAATGCTATTCTCGCATTAGAGTGAATGCACTTCATAACAAACCTCTGAAATTGGGAACACCAAATTGGTTAGAAGGTTCAATAATTTCATTTTTATATTTATAGTATGTAAATTTTTTTTCAATATATATTAAAATTAACCTATAAAAAAATATATATATGCAAAAGGGAAGTCAGCCCAGAAAGGGAAGAAAACCAAAAGATAGGAGACACAACCAACAACAGATATAAGATATAGGTAACGTAGAAGAAAGCAGCAGTCAACAGCAAAAACTAGAGAGCTTGCTTAATGCGTTATTTATAAAATAGAAGAGTAATCTTGAGATGTTATTTTCGAAAAAATGAATATGTCAATATTAAATTGCATGTAATCAAATTATAGATTCCAATGCTCTGAATAATTTATTTCTCAAAATCGACTTCAAATACTGTAGAGATTTTCACTCAGAAATGTTGATGGCTTCCCAAAAGAAATCGATAAATCACTTAGATCGAATTTTTTCATATTAAAATGTATGTAGGCCCTAAGAGTTGAACCGATGCTCTGATACCATATGTAACAGCCCCGAAATAACAGCACGTAATTAATTAGATTAATCAAGCGATTTATAATCAACAAGCACTTTATCAACTAGTTAACATTAAATTACAAAAATATGAGTGAAGAGAGAGAACTTACCTGTGGAACGCTAGTTGAATTTTGCTACCTGCAACAAAGTCTTGGGGACGAATCTCCACCCAACCGTAGGCTCAGTTGCACAAAATCTTGTTACAATTGGCCACCCCCGAGCCCTCAATCAACGTACTACTGCCAGGGAATCCTTTGTCTCACAACACTATTCTCCCAAGAGAATGGATGGTGGAATCATGGAATGATGGAATGCCTCTCATCTTCCTCACCATCTATTAAATAGAGCAAACATTGGAAGGGGAACGACATGCACACACTCCATGTGTCAACATGCAACTTTTTTTCTTGTTTTATTCTTTTGTTTTTTTACTTTTTGATAGCTTTACTGATTTTCACTGCTTTCTTGTTTTATTCTTATTTATATTTATTTAGAGCATGTAATTAATTTATTATTATTTATTGTTTATTGTGTATTATTTATTTAATATTATATTATATTATATTATTTATTATTTATTATTTTTATTATTTATTATTTATTATCAAGGGACATTACACAACTATTCCTACTGCATGCATGATGTCAGTCGGGTACCTATTAGATAAAGAAGACTACCAATCATGGATCTATAAGTTGGTTGATGTACTGTTGTTGATTCATCATTTGAGCTGAGACTGCATCTTGTTACCATTGGGGTACATACTGGTTTAGAATCTTCCATGCCGTACTTTTTCAAGATCTATTTGAGATATTTGGTTTGTGAAAGAAAAATGGCATCTTTATTTTGTTGAACTTGTAGACCAAGAAAATAGGTAAGCTCAACAAGCAAGGACATTTCAAATTCTTGCTGCATTACTCAAGCAAAATTTTGACTCATGGATTCTTCATTGCCACAAAAAATGATATCATCAACATAAACAACAATTATTAGCAATTTATCAGTGTCAATCTTTGTATATAGATTGTTATCTGCTGACACCTTTGAAAAACCTTATTGGTGGAGATATTTGTCAAGACGGTAATACCAGGCCCTTGGAGCTTGTTTTAGACCATAGAGAGCCTCTCTGAGTCTGCATACAAGTTTTGCATCATTTCCAAGAATGAATCCTTCTAGTTGTTCAATATAGACTTCTTCTTCTAAGTCTCCATTAAGGAAGGCAGATTTTACATCCATTTGGTATATTTTGAATTTCTGAAAAATAGAAAGAGCAAGAAACATCCTTATGGCTTCAAGTCTAGCAATAGGTGCAAAAGCTTCTTCAAAATCTATACCTTCTTGTTGAGCATATCCTTTACAAACAAGTCTGGCCTTGTTTCTAATAACTTCTCCATTTTCATTCAGCTTGTTTTTGAATATCCATTTAGTTCCTATGATATTCTTATCATGAGGTCTAGGAACTAATTCCCAAGTATTATTCTTTTCAATTTGCTCAAGTTATCCATTCATGGCCTTGACCCAACATTCATCTTTGCATGCTTCATTTACATTTTGAGGTTCGGTGGAGTATAGTAATGCTAGATAGCTTGAGGTTTCTGTAATAATTCTTCTTGTCTGTACACCTGCCTCTTTTTCCCCTAAAATTTGAGTTTCTGGATGATTTTTTTGAACATACCTGGACGGAGTCTTTTCTTCTATCATTATCTCTTCTTCTGGTGCTTCATTGGTTTCTTCTTCAGAATCATTGTGATTTGATGTGGGAAAATAATCCCCATCTTCTTCATTGTTAGAATCTTCGGTTTTTATCTCTTTAGGATTTTTGCATGCTTCATCAACTACAACATTAATACTTTCAACAATTTTCCCAAGTCTTTTATTATAACATTTATATCCTTTACTTCAGGAAGAGTAACCAAGAAGAATAACTTCATATGCTCTGGGCTCAAACTTACCAAGTTTTTCATTAGTCCTTCTGATATAGCATTTTCTTCCAAAAACTTTAAAGTATTTTACCATAGGAGTCTTACCATACCAAAGTTCATGTGGAGTTTGAGTGTTGTTTACCCGAACATTTGCTTGGTTGAGAATAGTTACGGCAATGAATGCAGCTTCACCCCAAAAGGTTGCAGGAGTTCCAGATTCATCTAGCATAGCTCGAGCCATTTGTTGAAAAGTTCTGTTCATTCTTTCTACCACTCCATTTTGTTGAGGAGTCCTTGCGGTGGAGAAATGCCTTTTTATTCCATGTTGTTCACAAAAATCAAAGAATTCATCCGAGGTAAATTCCCCTCCTCGATCAGATCTGAGGCATTGGATTTTGCGATCTAATTCATTTTCAACCAAAGCTTTGAAGGCTTTGAACTTTTCAAATGCTTCATCTTTATGCTTTAGAAGACCTATCCAACACATTCTGGAAAAATCATCAATGAACAAAATAAAGTATTCTTCTCCACGAGGTGACTTTTTCCTTGATGATCCACATAAATCAGTATGAACAAGTTCAAGAGGCTTACTAGATGACCCTTCTTTTTCAATGAAGTGAGATCTGGTTTGCTTACCGAATTGTCATGGTTTGCATATTGTATTTTCAGAAATGTTGATATCTGGAAGATCACGAACAACCTAGAATCTGCATGCTTTTCTTATTTGAGAAAAGCTTAGATGTCCCAATCTTCTGTGCCATAGCCAGTTTTCATCATTTTTGCTTAGATAGCACTTTTGTTATCCTCTCTTGAGTATGTATAAGTTGTTTGGAGTTCTTGTACCTTTGATCACAGTGTCTCCTGTATCAAGCTCACGAACAACACATCCGTTTGGTCGAAACACCACTTCATTTCCTTGATCACACATTTGACTGACACTCAATAGGTTATGCTTTAGACCATATACATACATAACATTCCCAGCTTTAACCTTTTCTTTCAAGAAAACAACGCCTTTACCTTTGATGACAGCAAGAGTGTCATTTACAAATGAGACATTCTTTTCCTTTTCTAAAGCATTATATGAGTGAAGTTTTTCTTTGTCACCTGCCATGTGTTTTGAGCATCCACTGTCGATGTACCACTGATTTTCTTGTCCTTCTACATACAAGGCTATACCACATCTTTCTGTTTGAGGTTCTTTCCTTCTCCATATTTTCGAATTTAATGGAGTTTGCTCCTTTTGAGATATTTGCCGAAATTTACTCCTGCATTGAGATTCTTCATGGCCAAAGTTGTTACAGATTGAGCATTCTATTTCATTTTCAAGAAGAGAAAAGTTATTATAGGATATTTTCTTGATCCCTGTCACATTCCTTTGATTTCATGCTTCTCTAGTCATGATGGTTTTGTAAGCAACACATTGAGCAGCTTTGTGTCCAAAATTATGACATGAGAAACATTGACCATTAAAGAAGTTCCTGCAATTA
>APFE031269038.1:0-16347 GCA_000404065.3 Pinus taeda
AAGCTTGAAAGATTCAGAACGATGCTTGGACTCACCAACATCCCTTCAGATTAAGGGGGGGAATGTTGACACCTAATCCTCTGTGATTGGGTGAATTTGGAATGTGAACAGTCTTCAAGAAGATGAACTGAGCAGTCACATTCTTGTATATAACAATAGCTACCTAATGAAATAAAAATCAGTTTTTCTGCCAAGTCTGGAGTTACTCCTGGCCTGACAATCCTAAGAAGATTCAACAATATCGTAAGGTTTTTTTTACTACCTTGACCATGTTTCAAGCCTTGTGACCCATCATCGTTGTGCAAAATATCCTAATGGCATCCATATATAACTTAGATACCAACAACCCAATAGTGGGGGTTTATGTTGTGGTTAGAGGTGTTTTCATGGTGATTGAGCCTCACAAGCAATGTTTAGGGCATTAGACCCAAGTTTTTTACTCTCATAACCGTATTTCCTAAGCTTTGAAAGGATTATTTAGGGATTAAGCTACTTATTCCCCTTTGTACCATGTTTGTATTTCAAATATGATTTCTAGTGTGCAAAACCAAATCATGGCACTATTTTACCACTTTAATGCTAACAAAGACTAACCATGGCCACAACAATAATTCTTTAGGTGGGATTGGAACACATTCTCATTTAGGTGATGTGTTGTTTCTTATTCATGGTGCATGTATCCCTCTTGTAGGCCAAATATATCATAAAATATTCTTGTGTGATCATTTGAGGATGTGTTAAATATTATAGGTATAGAATAATTGTGGGTACTAGGTGTTGGTCACAGATATTGAGCTTGAAAAGAATAATTTATGGAAAAATGCCCATTATTTTCCTCAGTTGATGAAAGTTAAACTTCTAGATACATTCCTTGTGCACAAGAAAGCTTAGTCACAATAATGTGTGAATGTTATAGGAATGTGCATGCACATACACACATGATCGCAATCACACTCTAGATTGCATACATATTTCTTTCATCTTTTGCGAAAGATTGACAAATTTAACATATATGTTTTATTACTTGGTTATTTTAGATTTGTGTTCAGAATAACAAACCTAGTGGTTTAGGTTAAAAATAAATCAAAACTTCTATTTTCTCTAATTGACTCCCACATTATTTTTGTATAGACTACAAAAATTGATTATCAATCAACACCACAGATAAAGTCGACTATACAAATTTTAAATATATAGTTAATAAAATAATATTGTTTACTATTTTTAATATATTTTTGTTTTGATGCGCACGATGTGTACACTCTATGGTGATAGGGTGCATTTTTATGTTAATGTCCTAGGACCGAAATCTTGTGGGCACAAATCCAACTATGTTAAGGGTTAATGTGGTCCATGTTGGGTGGAATTTCCAAGCGATTTTGATGACTTAGATACCTTTGGGTCACAAGTTCTGACATATATCAAAATATTAAAACACATAATATTTTATTCCTACTATAAACAAATTTCACCTTAATCATATGAATCATATTTTGAAGGAAAAATAACATATCACTATTATAAAAACTCAAAATTTCAGCATTTCATCTTTTCACACCACATCCAAATTCATTATAAAAGTTTTATTATCATTAGAATTTATTTTAGGTTAGCACTTGTGGAATGAGTTATTTTAAGATGAATATTATTGGTGGTAAACTAGTTGTACAACTTGAGAAAAAACATGCACCATATTGATGTTACAAGACAACATATTCCACATTATAATGTATATATAACAATGTCCATTTAAGAACAATGAGACTTACATTAAAGTCATGCAATATGATACCAACACAAAATAAAGGTTTTAGAATAATAGTGGTCAAAAATCATGTAAAATTATCATTATCTCACAAAACATAAATGAAGAATACATCAATACACTTCTTTAATTTCTAACATGCCATGTACATATGTTCATCTTTATAACTACATTGAAGTTAAGATGCATTCACTTTAATGTTGATATAATAAAAAATGATTTAGATAAATATGGCATCTAAATAGTTACATTGATTTAACAATCATATGAATCACAACAATACAATGCAATAATTTTAGTTGATATAATGCAAAATTATTTAGAACAAATCACTAATTTTAACAATGACATAACACAAAACAATAGAGTGCATTTCATATGGCTAATGATACAATTTAAAATGAATTATAGAAATCATGAAGCTTCATATATTTTAATAATAAAATATATAATATAATAAGGTGTATTATTTTTAGTGATGATACAATGAACAATTCATTAATTCATGAAATAATATCAATTGATTCGATGCATTGGTTTTGGTTTTAATTGTAAATAGTGCAAATTATTAGGTGAAACTACTCAAACATTAATATAACACAAAACCACATTAATATATATACCATAATGTTATAAAAAATATCTCAAATATAAGTTTTAAAATCCACAACTTCATTTCTCTAATATTTCACACATTAAAATGATTTATAATATTAAATTATTAAAAATAAAATAAAGAATAAAAGGTAAATGTAGTTGTGACTACAAAATTAAAAAATACAACTGCTATAGAAAAACAACAGTGTATTAGCTCCACTACAATACTACAATATGAATTAAAAGTTTGAAAAGGTTGTGTTAGACTCCGTCTTGTATGACAGTGTGAGATTGATTCTTCTTCAAAACCTTGTTTTGAAGAAGAAATCATTAAATGTGTTTTTTAGAATATGTAATTTGTTAAAATGTTTCAAAATTCTTCAGTTCTTCAAATGGCAGCGGTTTCATCAGCTCTTATGCTTGGGGTTTCATCAGCTCCTATCCCTGCAAGCAGACAAAGAAAAAGCCCTTATTCAAAATCAGCGAATTTAAAAAGGGAATTAGAAAACAGAGTTTGTAATGTGAAAATATGGACAAATATGGAAGGCGCTCACTTCTAATGATGACTGCATGACGAATGTGCAACATTTTCAACATTAATTGGTCTTGTGGGTTATATTGCAACATTTTCAATGGGCATGGGTGGAATTCCATGGGTCATAATGTCTGAATATGAAGTGTATTACTGGCAGTCTGGTGTTTCTCACAGCTTGGTTTGGTTCATGGATTGTCACCCTCACTTTTAATTCTCTCTTTTCTTGGAGTTCTACAGCTTCCTTCTTTATATTTTGCATATGGCTTTTCTGAGATTCATATCATCGCACTCTGTGGCATCCAAAGATCGTATATAATCTCTGTACCGGTGGCTTGCATCTATGATTGTAATGGTTCTATTTGTTCAGAATCACAACTTATTGAGGTGTTAGAAGTCCTGTATGAGCAGTATACACCATATTTGACTTACTGTAAGTATTCTGATTTATCTCAAAACACAGGGAAATGCTACAGAACTATATTGTTCATGTTTCCATCTATTAATCATTTCCCTTTAGCTTGGCATGAGAATCAATTGTGGACGTTGTTCTAGAAACTGTTCCTTTGTATGTTGGAGTGGATTCTGTATTAGTTTTCCAAGGTTTGTGCCTAAGCAGGTTGATGAACTTCATGGAGCGTCTGATTTTACGTGATGAGGAAGAAATTGAGAAGAAACTTGATAAGAATCGTTGGTCTTCAAACTTAGATGCACTTAGCTGGTTTATTGTGGATCGTGTATACATTGGTGGTTTTCCAGAGCCAGGGGGGGCATTAAAAGCCTTAGAATTTTTGTTGTCCATGCTGCAGCTTGCCAACAAAGATGGCCGTGTTGAAGAAGCAATGCCAACTGGCAAAAGCATTCTCTCTCTAACAAGAGGAAGCAAACCAATAGAAGTATATGTACAAGCTTTATTGAAAAACATAAATCATATGATAATGTATTGCTTTTCACCTTCATTCTTAAGTTCCATTGGCGAGGATGACATACTTTCACATATGAGCTTACATCTTGAACTTAAAATAAATGCAGCTGGTGTTCCAACTACAGATTCTTCTGGAGTCAATACATGTACAGTTCTACAGTTATTGATTGTTCACAAAAGGCTAATATTCTGCCCAAACAATTCTGATACTGATCTTATTTGTTGTCTTTGTGTGAACTTGATTTCATTGCTTTGGGATCAAAGACAAAATGCAAAAGACATGGCCGCTGATATTATCAGGTATCTATTGTTAAATCGTCGTGCTTCTTTGGAGGAACTACTAGTCTCAAAACCAAACCAGGGACAACCATTGGATATCTTACATGGAGGATTTGATAAGTTGTTAGGAAATAATCAAACAAAATTCTATGAGTGGCTCGATGCTTCTAAACAAAGTATTTGTAAGGTCTTGGAACAATGTGTTGCAATTATGTGGATGCAATATATAGCAGGTGCGGTAAAATTTCCTGGGGTACGAACAAAAGGCATAGAGGCTCGTCAGAAGAGAGAAATGATGCGGAGGACACGTGAAAATATGAAAGTAGATTCCAGACACTGGGAACAATTGACTGAACGTAGGTGTGCCTTGGAATTGGTACGTGAAGCAATGTCTACAGAATTGAGAGTTGTGCGGCAGGACAAATATGGATGGATCCTTCATGTTGAAAGTGAATGGCAGAGTCATATTCAATAGCTTGTACATGAACGTGGAATATGGCCTATGAAGAAATCTTCTGTGAGTCAAGAACCTGAATGGCAGCTCTTCCCTACTGAAGGACCCTTTCGTATGCGTAAAAAGCTTGAACGATTGAAGGTAAAAGTAGACACAATCGGGAACGCGCTTGAAAATTTTCAAGAAGATAGGATATTTCCAGCTGAAAAGACTGGATTTGGCATGGATATGAGTGATCCTGATTATGATTCATTTTTCCATCTCTTATCTGCTGGTGGTGCCAATTAAAAACAGTGAAGTTATACTGGTAGAGAGGAAGAAGAATACTTTTATGATGAAGTAGAGGAGTTCAAAGATGGGGATTCAATTTCTGCTCCAGTTGGGTGGAGTGATGATCAGCACAGCAGTGCTAATGATGCAAGCTTACATTCTTCTCTTGAAACTGGTGGCAAATCAAGTACAATGTCACTACATATAACAGATGGAGTACATGAAATGTCTGAGCCTGGTTCAACTAGACAGTCTTCGTCACAGAAAATTGACAATGTGAGGTATGCAGATGATAAATCAAAAAGAGAAGTCCATGATAATGGCGAGTATTTGATTAGGCCTTATTTAGAACCTGGTGAAAAGATAAGGTTTCGGTACAATTGTGAGTGTGTTGTTGGACTTGACAAACATGACGGGATTTTCCTCATAGGTGAATTTTGAATTTTGCCTATATGTCATTGAAAACTTTTACATTGATGAATCAGGGCGTATTAGTGAGAAAGATTTTGAGGCTGGGCTGTGATAGACCAGGCCTTGGGTGTCAAAAACAGTGTTGTGGGAAGTATTGATTTACAATCTAAGGCTTCTGCTTCTTGGGAAGCAACTTCCCAAGTGTGGACTGGAGGTTGTGAGCATTAAAGAAGAGATGAATGAACCTTGTTTCCATTTATCAAAGGGCGGAAGTTTTGTTCAAAACTATTTTTATTAAAATCGGTTTTATGGCGAATGTAACTTGGCAATGAAAGGTGAAAAGAAGACATCGACCACAACAGAAAAATAGGAACCCATCTTCTATTTAAGACTTTAGTTAATGATCTGCGCTCCAGTTGTCGGCCATCAGAGGATTTTTAGAGGAACGTTGTTCTATTTTAGAATAGATGGAAACGCTCTTTTCTTTGTTTGTAACTGCAGTTGAAACAGTGCCCCTGTTTTGGGGGTCGATCTGTTGATTTTTCTAGAATAGTTTATTTAATGTATAAAAAATAATCATTGGTGAGATTAGAGAGTCAGTGGGAGAGGAAGAGAGTTCTGAGCGCTGATGGAGAACAGAGAGCTTCATTGTATAGATTTTGACAGAGATTTTAATCAAAAAATGCAGCTCTGACCCCTGAGATTCCTGTGGTATGACAATTTAGCATAAGTTTTCCTTCTGTTTCATATGTAACCTGTTATGTTTTCATTTCGCTTCATGATCATTTCCAATTGAACAAATGAAGTGTTTAGGTAGAATTCATAATATTTTATGCTATGCCTATAAGTTTTTTCATATTTAATGTTTTCTTCTGTTTGACAAGGATTCATCCTCTATGCCCTTGTCAGCTCCTCAGCAGTCTTGCCATTCCATTTAATCTAAATTTGATGTTAAATTTCTTGTCTACCTTGCCTCAGGGGATAATTTGTGTTCTTGATTACATTTCTCTGCTCAAGCTGTTCCTTTGCCCATGCAGCCCAGAAAAAACCCCATCATTTTACCAAATCAAACCTTTTTATCAATTTACTAGCCTAAAATCAGTGTTCTTTATTAGTTATCTCAGCCTTTTTCCGAGATAGACCGGAGAGAGCCCTCTCCTACCCTGTAGGGCTAGCTACGAGCCTAAGTGGTTTGATGTTGCCTTGGAGTTTACCTTTTTCAGACTGAGGTGAAATTTCAAGCACTAACAGGTTCGAAAACTAGGAATGATCCATTAAGAATGAGTTTATTCAAGGTATCCCAACTCTTTTCAATGATTTATTTACAAACATTTATAACCTTGTTTTTACTTGCAAACGTTAATATTCATCCCCTTTTGCCATTTTTGAAATCGCCATCTTTGTAAATGGTGACCTGGATGTAAAAATGATCTTCATCTCTAAATAATTTGGAGTTGTGTGTCCACATATATGAAGAGATTTTCCGTTACACCAAAACCCGCAGGTGTTGGTAAACATTCCAAACTAGTAACTAGGATCCCCAAGGTGGAAACTATGGATTCCATAGAGGTGTGGTGATTCTTCCAACACCCCCCCTTAAATGTAACTCGAGGGAATCAAACCTGGGTCCAGGCTCTAATATCATGTAAATGTGTTAAAAAACCTGCACAGATGAATCTAGCTAGTAAAGGTTGAACACACACCTTTGCAAAGCAAAAACACTAAAAAGAAAATTGAAAGAACAAAAAGAATTATTGATTCGGAAAATAGGTTACAATGCTCATGATATAGCATTACTAGGTGAAGATCCCAAGTTAATGCGCCATAGTGGTGATCAATGAGAGGACTCGACACCTACAACAAGTTCTGGAAAGAACTAGCTAGTTGCAAAGTGAAAGGAAGAGCAAATCAGGGAGTAAATCATGCAAAAAGGATCTTGCATGTAGTCCCACAGCAAGTTGTAGAGAGAACTAGCCAGTTACGGAGTGAAAGGAGGAACAAATCAGGGAGTAAATCATGCAAAAAGGATATTGCATGTAGTTCCATGCATGCATGGACAGTTAGTGCCAATAATGAAGGTCCTAGGTGTGTAGTATGTAAATGTGTTAGAAAACCTGCACAGATGAATCTAGCTAGTAAAGGTTGAACACACACCTTTGCAAAGAAAAAACACTAAAAAGAAAATCGAAAGAACAAAAAGAATTATTGATTCAGAAAATAGGTTACAATTCTCATGATATAGCATTACTGGGTGAAGAACCCAAGGTAATATGCCATAGTGGTGATCAATGAGAGGACTCGACACCTACAACAAGTTCTGGACAGAACTAGCCAGTTGTGGAGTGAAAGGAGGAGCAAATCAGGGAGTAAATCATGCAGAAAGGATCTTGCATGTAGTCCCACAACAAGTTCCGGAGAGAACTATCCAGTTGCGGAGTGAAAGGAGGAGCAAATCAGGGAGTAAATCATGCAGAAAGGATCTTGCATGTAGTCCCATGCATGAATGGACAGTTAGTGCCAGTAATGAAGGTCCTAGGTGTGTAGTACCTCCAACACCCCCCCTGAACACGACTATGGGCAAAAATAGAAAATGGGCCCTGGCAACTAAGGCCAAAGGTCACCCAAAATACAGTGCAACTTGTACTAAAATTGAGGAAAGAGGGAAAACCTCGTGGGAAAACCACCCCCCTCAAAATACAATGTAATCAAAAGAAAAGAGGAAGAAAAGAAAGTTTCTAAGCAATTGTGTCCTTCACTCCAAGACAATCATGCAGAGAGTGAAACTTGTGCTCAGTGAATGTCTTGGTGAAGATGTATGTAGTCTGTTCTGCTGAAGGACAGAACTGCAAATCAATGACCCGATCATGTGCTAAGTCTCTGATGTAGTGCATATGGATCTCTATGTGCTTCGTTTGCAGCCACTGTACTGGATCCATGCAAAATTTGAGAGTGCTCTGGTTGTCACACTAGATGACAGTGGGCTGGTGGAACTAGACACCCAACTTAGTGAGGAAGTGTTGTAGCCACATAGCCTGAATGGTGATGTTGACTACTCCTCTGTACTCGGCCTCAGGTGAAGAGAGAGCAATAGCAGCCTGCTTCTTGCTTGACCAACAGATAGGGCCAGACCCTAGACTGAGTGAATATCCAAAGGTGGACTTGCGATCAATGTTGTCGCCCACCCAATCAAAATCTATGAAGCCAAGGAGATTCAATGCAGTGCCTGCTGCATAGTGAATCCCGAAGGTGATGGTGCCCTGCACATGTCGGAGGATGCTCTTGGCAACTTTCCAATGTAGCTCATGCAGCTCCTGCATGTATCTGGAAACTACCCCTACTGCATATGAGAGATTTGGTCTGGAGTGGGTGAGATATAGTAAGCTCCCCACTAGCTATCAGTAGAGATTACTGTCAACTAATGGAGTGTCACCTCCATCCTCAAGGCAGACCCCAGACAAAAAAGGAGTCAGTCCTGGCTTGCAGTCAGTCATATGAAATCTCTCAAGGAGATCCCATGCATACTTAGCCTGAGAGAGTTTGATGCCTGTGGCATCCTGGCTGATCTCAAGACCAAGAAAGAAGCGTAATGGTCCCATGTCCATCATCAAGAACCTATCATGCAAGGCCCTCTTGATTGTAGCAATGGTTAAAGCCAACCTACCGGTGATAAGGAGATCATCCACATACAAAAATAAGATAAGAAGAGAATTATGTGTCTTGAGTATGTAAACATTTGGATCAGAATTACATCTTTTGAAGTTTTGTGATAAGAGAAAAGAATCCATCTTCACATACCAAGCTCTCGAGGCTTGCTTAAGGCCGTAGAGAGACTTCTTCAGTCTGCAGACCAAAGATGAATCCTGAATGAAACCATGTGGCTACTCCATGTAGATCTCCTCAAATAGGTCTCCGTGAAGAAAGGCATTCTTCACGTCCATCTGATGTACTTCCCATCCCTGGGCAGCCGCAATGGAAAGTGCAAGGTGTATGGAATACATCTTGCTATTAGAGCAAAGGTCTCATCATAATCAATGTCATGCACTTGTTGGAAGCCTTTGGCTACTAGCCTGGCTCTTTGTCTGGTGATTTTCCCATCCGCAACACTCTTGGTCTTGTAGACCCATTTGCATCAGACAAGTTTCCTTCCTGAAGCAAGGGGGACCAAATCCCAGGTCTGGTTCTCGAGGAGGTAGTTGTACTCCTCCTCCATAGCGGACTCCCAAGAGGGATGCCCAACAGCCTCAACATAAGAGTGCGGATCAGAAGACTGAACTAATTGACAATGCTGGGATGGCATTGGTTCACTGGTAGTGAGGGAAAAAGGAGGCTCAATAAACTCTGAGCTAGTCCTCCACGGATTAGAAATATCCCCCACAAGACCATTTCTAGCAGCTGGGAGGTCTTATGCATATTTCTCACTTAAGATCCTCGTTCTCTGATTTAGGACAGAGGAAGTTGATTCACTGCTGGAAGCCCGATCGGGGCTTGGATGTGAATCATCATATGCATGCACTGGATTTGTATCTGAAGACTCTATCTCTGCATCTTCATGCTCTACCTTGGCATCGACATGCTCTGTATCTGCATCTAAGTGTACTGAGCCATCATCTTGGTCATGAGGTAGATTAAAGGTGTCTGCATACGGCAATTGAGGTGCATAAGAGAGGCTTTCCTCAAATTGGACACTTCGCTCAATGATGAGCTTGTCCGTAGAGGAAATCAGCACTCGGTATCCCTTCACACCATCAGGGTATCCAACAAAGATGCACTTAATGCTCTGTGGATCAAGAGCTTTCCTCTTTTTAGAGGGGATCCTAGCCCATGCTCGGAAGCCGAAAACACGGAAGTGGGTTACCTCCAGTTTAGTGCCGCTCCAAGCCTCAAAGGGGGTCTGGTCCTTGAAAAATCTATGAGAATATCTGTTCTGGATGTATTTAGCACAATTAAGTTCTTCAACCCATAGCTTATGAGGTAGTGACTTAGCATGCAACATGCAGGAAGTCATCTCTTTGAGAGATCGGTTCTTTCTCTCAGCAACTCCGTTCTGTTGCGGAGTGTATGGAACTGTGTGCTGCAACTGTATGTCGGACTCAAGGTAAAGGTTTTGAAGTGTTGTGTTAGGATATTCCCCCCCATTTTCTGTACGGAGGGGTTTGATCTTTCTCTCTGACTGTGTCTCAACTAGTGCTTTGAAATCTTCAAAGTGTGCAAAAACTTCATATTTGGCCCTAAGAAGATACACCCAAGTATACCGTGAGAAATCATCAATAAATGTAAGCACATACCTTGCTTTGTTGATGGAAGGATGAGGAAAAGGCCCCATGAGATCACTATGGATCAGATCTAGAGGAGAGGATGCTCTGTGAGTCTTGTCAGTGTCAAACTTTTCTCTAGGATGTTTGCCAAGGACACACCCTTCACAAACTCCTTTGGAGAAATTGATATTTGGCAACTCTTCCACCATCTCATGTTTGCTTAGCTGCTGCATATACTTGTAATTTAAGTGACCAAACCTCTCATGCCAAAGCCTACTACTATCATCAGCATGTGTAAACAATAAAGAGGATTCATATTCAATAAATTCAGAAAATATATACAGTTTACCTCACTAGTTGCAATTTTGGAGCTGCTATGTAGGTCATATATGTTCAGTGCATCTAGAGTGAATTCCACTCTCTTTCCAGTGCTGGAATGAGTGATCTGATAAACTGAAAGCAGGTTTACCAAAAATTTTGGAACATGAAGCACATCTTCAAAGCTTCCATGTAAAAGTTCCACTCTACCTTTTCCGGTGACCTCAATAGGTGAGTCATCTCCCATGAGGATGGGAGGTCCTTTTCATGCATCCAAAGAGGAATAGACTTCCTTTGCAGCAGCCATATGATGTGATGCACCAGAATCTATAATCCATGCATCAGGAGAAGAATTAATTGCAACTAAAGCATGAAAATTATTACCTCTCCCGTGTGGCGGATCCTCAGTTTTCGCCTTGAGGGATGTGATCCCCAAGGTTGTGCTTCTGAACGATTTCTGCCATTTGGTCAATTTGTTTCTTCATGCAAGAGGATTCTGGATGGAATCCTCTTTGATAGTAGGTGCATCTGTTTCCTTTCTTCCCTTTCTCATTTCTCGAGCCGGAGGAGTCATTGAAGGGCTTGGTGTACCCTTCCTTCTTTGGATGAAAATGCGTTTTTCCCTTATCTTTTTTCTGCTGATTTTTCTGACTTGAATCAGATCTGTGATTTTTATTGTGGCTGCTATCATGCACAACAAGTGCATGTGCTTTTGGAGGTTTAATTTTCCCCATGCCAATGAGTTTATCTTGCTCAAAAATAAGGGACTCCATAAATTCTTGGAGAGAAGGCATAGTGTAGGATTTACCTGTTGCGAGCCTTACTGAATGAAATGTAGACACAAAGACGGAGTATTCCGGTCCGAGCTTTGACATAATAGAGAGAATTTGGCGACTCTCCTCCTTGGATTTGTCAATTCCACAACCCTTGAGTTGCAGCAATAGATCATTATATTTGGTGAAGAAGTCTTGAATTCTATCATAGCTCCGTGGATCCAATGATAGCAGCTCCACTTCGAGCATATGTCCTTTCATCTCATCTTGTTTCCCGTAGAGATCTTCAACCTTTTTCCAAATCTCATTGGGAGTATTGCAAGCAGATAGATGAAACTGCAACTCTGGAGAGATGCACATGCATACAGATCTGTGGGCGTCATCCATACAGTTGAGGTACTTGGATTTGTCTATGGCTGAAGTGGGTTCCACTTCTGTAGCCATGGTAATCCTGTACAACCCTTTTTGACAAAGGTATTGAGCCATTTGGTCCTTCCATTCGTGATAGTTGTACGGTGTTAGGATCGATGCTTTGGGAAACTCCATTTTTCTGTCAATCTTCGATCTTCGAGCCATAATACCTACAAAATAAAGTACTGGTGTGCCTTTTATCTAGCAACCTCTGGGCTCTGATACCATGTAAATGTGTGAGAAAACCTGCACAGATGAATCTAGCTAGTAAAGGTTGAACACACAGCTTTGCAGAGCAAAAACACTAAAAGAAAATCGAAAGAAGAAAAGAATGATATATTAGAAAATATTTACAATGCTAATGATATAGCATTATTCGGTGAAGATCTCAAGGTAATGCACTATAGTGGTGATCAATGAGAAGACTCAACACCCACAACGAGTTCCGGAGATAACTAGTCATTTGCGGAGTTAAAGAATGAGCAAATCAAGGAGTAAATCATGCAAAAAGAATCTTGCATGCAATCCCCTGCTCTAGCTAAGAGTCCGCATGCATGCAATCCAATGCTCTAACTGAGAATATGCATATAGGTGTAGTAATTCCAACACTATATCCACTAAAAAAATTGATTTGTCCTCGCCGTCATGGGAAGGCATCAAGTGCATTGTGAAGGCAAATTATTTTATTAGAGATTTAACGAAAAATGATCTTCACCAATACGATGTGACTATGAAACCTAAGTTGACTTCACGAGGTGTCAAAAGAGCTGTTATCAGACAACCAGTCAACCAATACAAAGATACCCATTTGGGTAAAAGGCTTCTTGTTTATGACCTGGGGGCAAAGCAGTTCCTCGGAGAGGGATTGGAAAGCTGGCGTGGGTTTTACCAAAGTTTAAGGCCAACCCAAATGGGATTATCCCTCAGTCTATGTTAACTAATTACGACGTTTCCTTTGAAATAAACTTTCCTCTTTCCACGTTTCATCATTGTGAGCCATAAGAATATATGCTAGACGATTAAGAAAAATTCAACATTTCGATCAAGGGAAAGTAGTTACGAATTCGTTGGGATAGAAAAGGTAATTACTAATTCATTGATGCCCATGTTCATGGTTTCTGCATAGCAACGACTCCCGACTCTCCTGTAACTTTGCAGTGCCCCAACCGATTCCTTTTTCTTCGCAATACAATACAAGCTGCAGAAGGAAAGGCAAGAGTTGGAGAAGATCAAGGTATTGGGCCAGTGTCTGGTCTTTCTATAGGTTCTTACGTTCCTGTTGTAACTGTGGGGCTGTCCATTCCCAACCTGTGCCAAGCTCTTTTGTCTCATGCTCCTCCTTATCAAAAAGATTTTGTAGTTGCTGACACAGGTCCCCGAACTTTTCTACTGGGGCGTCCATCATTTTAACCTCCAGAAGGTGCAGGCCCTCGACTAGAAGAACACTGTCAGAAAATTACATTGCAAGCTTCCTAACCTAAGGTAGTAAGTCCATCTCAGGTTCAAGCTCCTCCTATATCTAGTAAAAAATTGGTTTTGCCTAGCCGTCCTGGAAATGTCAAATAGGCATCAAGTGCATTGTGAAGGCAAATTATTTTATTATAGAGTTAAGGGAAAAGGATCTTCACCAATACGATGTGACTATAAACCTTGAGTTGACTTCACGAGGTGTCAACAAAGTTGTTATCAGAAAACTAGGCAACCAATACAGAGATAGCCCTTTGGGTAAAAGGCTTCTTGTTTATTATGGTCGAAGACGCCTGTACACAGCTGGGCCATTTCCCTTTACATCAAATAATTTAACATCTTTCTTGTTGAGGGGGACTATGGACCTGGTGGTCCAAGAAGGGAGAGTTTTATAAATTTTGCAGCCCAAGCTCACTTACACCATTTAGTAAAATTCCTATCAGGGAGGTAGGCTGATGCTCCGCATGAAGCCCTACAAATTCTTAATATTGTTCTATGGGAGCTACCAACTTAAAGGTACATTCCTGTTGGAAGATCATTTTATTCTGGTGATCTGGGGGAAAAGCAGTCCCTTGGAGAGGGATTGGAAAGCTGGCGTGGTTTTTACCAAAGTTTAAGGCCAATCCAAATTGGTTTATCCCTCAATCTTGATATGTCTTCACTTGCATTCAATGAACTGTTAGTTGTGGTTGATTTTGTTTCGCAACTGTTGGGTAAGGATGTCCGAGCAGTACTTTTGGCTGACACCGATCGTGTAAATATTAAAAAGTCCTTAAGAGGTTTTCGAGTTGCGGTAAACCACATGGGAAAGATGCGTCAAAAACACCAGATTGTTACATTGACATCACAACCTACACAGGAGCCCACCTTCCCCATGGATCACAATTCAACTATGACAGAAGTAGTGGAATATTTTCGAGAGCATTATAATATTTCATTACATCATACTCAACTTGCATGCCTCCAGGTGACAAATTACTTGCCAATGGAGATTTGTAAAATAGTGGCAGGGAAGCACTATTCAAAGAAGCTAAATGACATGCAAATCAGTGCATTGCGGAGGGTTACATACCAACGGCCTCAAGATAGGGAGAATTCTATATTGCAGATAGTATATCAAAATGCATATAATAATGACCCTTATGAAAAATAGTTTGGCATCAACATCAGTGATATGGCACGAATTCTGGCTCCTCCTCGGCTTTAAAAAATTAATATAATGAGATTTTTTACTAGCATTTGTGGTCATTTGCACCACATGTTGAAAATATGGTGCAAAGGAAAATTTGAATGAAATAATGAATAATGAAATTTTCCATTTTCCTTTGCACTACATGCTAGTGAAAGATTTCATTATATTTATTTTTTTAAGCCAAAGAGCACGCATATCACTGATCTTGATGCCAAATTATTTTGCATAAGGGTCCTTATTATTACATGCATTTTGATGTACTGTGTCCAATATAGCATTCTCCCTATATTGAGGCCGCTGGCATGTAACCCTCAACAATGCACTGATTTGCCTATCATTTATCTTCTTTGAATAGCACTGCTGTGACACTATTTTACAAGCCTACATTGGCAAGTAATTTGGCCTTCTCTGATTTCCAACATGGAGGCGTGGAAGTTAAGTATGTTGTAATGAAATATTATAATTCAACTCATCCATGGGGAAGGTTAGCTCCTGTGTAGGTTGTGATGTCAATGTAACATTCCAGTATTTTTGACGCATCTGCCCCCCGTGGGTAACCTAAACTCGAACACCTCTTAAGGACTTTTTAATCTTTACAAGTACAACTCTCACATCCTTACCCAACAGTTGCGAAATAAAATCAACCACAGATAATGGTTCAACGAATGCAGTTGAAGAAATATCAAGATTGAGGGATAATCCCATTTGGGTTCGCCTTAAACTTTGGTAAAACCCATGCCAGCTTTCCAATCCCTCTACATGGGACTGCTTTTCCCCGAGGTCACTAGAATAAAATTATCTCCCAGCTGTGTACAGACATCTTCGACCATCATAAACAGGAAGCCTTTTACCCAAATGGGTATCTCTGTATTGGTTGAGTAGTTGTCTCATAACAACTTTGTTGACACCTCGTGAAGTCATCTCAAGTTTTATAGGCCAATCGTATTGGTGAAGATCCTTTTCCGGTAACTGTAATAAAATGATTTTCCTTCACAAGGCACTCGATTCCTATTTGACTTTCCCAAGACGACGAGGAAAAACCAATTTTTTAGTGGATATAGGAGAAGCTTGGACATGAGATGGACCTGCTCCCTGAGGTTTGGAAGTTTGCACTGTAATTTTCTGAAAGTGTTCTTCTAGTGGACGGCCTGCACTTTTTGGAGGTAACAATGATGGATCCCGAGTAGGTGAATTCGAGGCCTGTGTGAGAACCTACAAAATCTTTCGGATAAGGAGGAGCATGAGACAAAACAACTTGGCGCCGGCTGGGAATGGATGGTCCCACAGTTGCAACAGGAACGTAAGAACCTATAGAAAGACTAGACACTGGCCCAATACCTTGAGATTCTCCAACTCATCCCTTTCCATCTGCATCTTGTATCATATTGTAAAGAAAAGAGAATGGGTTGGGGGCACTGCGAAATTACTTATTGGAAGTTGCGGGCAAATTACAAAATTACAATAAAAACTACAGCAAATACTCAGGCATAAACACCAGCAAAAGTGAGACAAAGCTCACACAACTTGATTAATTGATTTGCTCAGTTACATCACACTTATATAGGAAACTCACAACTAATTCTGGCAACCAATTCCTAACTAATTCAGTTCAACCACTCATAACTAATAACTAATTCTATTTCTGCATTATTCTCACATCCTCCCTTAATGGAGAAATGGATTTTCTACAATACCTAA